>JAWNNK010001335.1:0-91870 GCA_035045065.1 Hirtodrosophila trivittata | reverse complement strand
CCAACTGTCGTATTGTCCAATTATATTCAGACCGCAAGATACTGTTAAAATCATTAAAGAACAACTCCAAACGAAAAAGTCACCAGGATGCGACCTAGTAACCCCGAAGATGATTATTGAACTACCTCACTGCGCAGTCTGTACCATCTGCCAATTGTTTAACGCGATAACTAGACTTGGCCATTTTCCAGACAGATGGAAAAAATCTGTCATTATAATGATACATAAGCCAGGAAAAGATCACACGGTCCCCGCATCATATAGGCCCATAAGACTACTATCTTGCTTATTTTGTTTTCGTGGAAAACATGGAACCATGGAGCAGGTCAACCAGGTCAATAGCATCTAATATTCGTACTGCATTTGAATATCGGGAGTACTGTTCTGCGATATTTTTGGACGTGGCCCAAGTCTTTGACAGAGTCTGGCTAGATTGACTGATGTATAAAATAAAAATAATGCTCCCTAGTTGCACACACAATCTGCTAGAGTCGTACCTTTACAACAGAGCATTTTTAGAGTGACCGCCATGTCAGTTGAGCATATCATAAAAGCTGGAGTTTCTCTAGGCAGCGTTCCTGGTCCTACCCTATACATCCTTTATACAGCGGACATCCCCACGAGTAGCCAAATGTTAATATCCACATTTGCTGATGATACCGCGATACTAAGTCGTTCGAAATGCCCACTGCGAGCAACAGCACAACTTGCTGGACATCTGGCGACTGTTGAGAAATGGCTATCTGACTGGCGAATAAAAATTAATGATCAAAAATGCAAGCATGTTACGTTTACTTTAAACAAACAAGACTGCCCTTCAGTTACACTATATAATACTGTAATCTTAAAAGCAAACGAAGTAACGTATTTCGGAGTACACCTTGACAGACGCCTCACCTGGCGCAGGCACATTTAAGCTAAAAGAACGCAACTAAAGCTGAGGACCAACAGCCTCCATTTGCTGATCAACGCATGATCTCCCCTTAGTCGGGACTATAAGGTTCTGCTATATAACTCCGTCCTAAAACCAATCTGGAACCTACGGCTCCCAGCTCTGGAGAAATGCTAGCAGCAGCAGTATTGCCATCATCCAAAGGGCTCCATCAAAAAATCTGAGAACGATCACTGGGGCACCGTGGTACGTTCGGAACGAATACATCCAAAGAGACCTGAACATCCCTCCAGTCAGAGACGTCGTAGTCCAAATAAAAGAAAAGTTCCACATAAAGCTCTCTGCCCATCCAAATCATCTTGCAAGAGATCTAACACGGTTTTCTAGCCGATCTCAGCGCCGCAACGACTTTCCAGCCCAACGATAAATACTTAGGGACCAGTAGACTCTAAGCAGTTGCAAATGTAATTGTTAATTAATATATATATATTTTTTTAGGTGGGTTTGAGCACAGCTACCGCAAATCTGACAACTGTATAACATTCTTGGTATAATTATTGTTTTGTATATAAGTAACTTGTTGTGCAATGATAAATTTGATTTACGAGTTATAAAGGGGTACAATATGCGGTTGGTTTTATTAGTTTTATCTAAGGTTTTGCTAATATGGTCTTTGAATATAAGTTTTTTGTCAAGGTGGATGGCTAGATAGCATACGTTACTTTTCCATTTAATATAAGATGTGTTAGGCTTTCCCGTTTATTTTGGAGTATTGTAAAAAAAATTGTAGGCTTAGTGCTTTAATTTCCATTGTATACTTGCATATAACTGGAAAGTGGTCAGAAGAAAGATTTGTATGAAAAATGTGGTCTGAAATATTTTTTGGAGTATTTGAAAGAAATAAGTCAAGAGTAGATGGCTTACTATTATAATGTAATGTAATTTGGTGCTTGTAGATAAAAAATGTCGAATTTTCCAGAAGCTGAGAGTTCATATAAAGTGTTACCGAAACTATTGGCCCTAGAACAGTTCTATAAGCTACTTCGGCAATTTTAATCGCCTCCAATAATAAAACGGCCAACGGTACTTGAGATATTGAGCAGATCACCTTTAAATATATTTTTTTGAATTTTCTGCTGTGTAAATACCTTCTGTAATGTATATTCCGTCCTGTATTTATATCTCGTCTATGTATAAATTATAGATTTATTATTTAACTTATTTTTTTCATGGTGGTGGCCGACGTTAAAAATATAATAACTTTATTCAATATTTATTTTAATATTAATTTATAAGTTCTGCAGGCTTCTTGAATTCTTGTGGTGCAATGATCGATGATGTTGCTATTGCCTGTTACAACAGGATGACTTCGAAAAAGATAGGGTGTTCAATACTACCAAAATGTAGTCGCAGTTGATAACTGAAGGTTGCATGTAGTCTGGTGATGGAGTTGTCAATCAAAAGAATCGTAATCGAGATTGCCAAGATCGTTTACGTCATTATGACCGGCGGTATCTAAGAGTTTTTCCATTATTTTGATGCTTTAACAACTTATTAATAGGGTACAGAAATTACTAGTATAGAGATTTTTAAGTGACATTAGTATTTAGTATGTTACAGCTTTCTATGTAAAACTCTTATTGGTTAAATTAGTTTTGCTGTTTAAATTCAAAAGAATCGAGTAAGGCTATTGATAACATTAATAGTTTCTATCAAATTCTCGATTATGATTCTGTTCTTGCGAGTTGTTGTCTCCAAGAGTCTTTTAAGAGAGTCCTTTTCTTCTGAATTAATTCGTGTATTTGTACTTGAAATTTGTTATTTGTCTTAAAAATCTCATGTGTGTGGATTTAAAGTTTTTTGAAGTGGGCTGTTCTAACATCGGCCTTCAATTAAAGTACAACAAGTACCTTTTATATACGATGTAAAAATGATAAAGAATTTTGGAGGTAAACTTGTCAGATGTTGAATTACTTAAACTCTTGCCAAATCAAAATTTTCTTAACACTGTTATATAGTCCGCATTTGAATGGACAGCTAAGCGATAGTCACTGCAACGAAAATATACCACTATTAAAGAAAACAAATATTCCTAGCGTAAATTGTCTTTATGTACAACCCTTCACTTTATTAGAACCCTAGCCCCAATATCTGCTTCGACTTTTACATTTTTATACAGTGGGGTGAGTTTATTCCTTGGCGTTTATTTAGTTTTACCGAGACCGTGTCCTCAACCTGAAAGGTTCTGTCACATCTTGATTCGTTAGTCCTTTTTAATTGTACCACTTGCGCTTTATTAATTTTATTCGCAATCTCCTCTGCAAGTTTGGGAGGCATCGCATGAGAAATGTCGCTTTGCTTTTTGTTAGTGACCGAATGGACTGTATATATAATATATTCCACGGCCGCCTGGAATATGAGACTGACCGTATTGTTCATGCCTCTTTCTAATTTCAGACATCGTGCATCGTTTGAAGTACTATGAAGTGGCGGTGCATTTCCATTTGAATATTGAATTGGTTTGATAAAAGTGACCTGATTGACTGAGAGTTCAGGATGATGCATTGTCACTTTATATTGTCTTTAAGTGTGGATAGAAATTCAATAGTTGTATTTATTGCAGGTTCTATATCGGCTATTGTTGAGGTTGAACAATCGCAAATATGGAAAATCTATCCATGCTGGTCAGGAAGTATCTTTTATATGTAAAGAAAATATCAATGTATAGTGTCTCGCCAATTTGTGAGGAAATATGTGTTCTCCCAAGGACCTGTTTTTATGGATGGCGGTCATATTTGATTTTTTTACAATACCATCGGCATTTATAAATGCCGAGCAGTTACTTACAATACTGGCTGCCAGCTTTCTTTCACATTTTCTTGTGCTGCCCTGTGCGCTCTGTTATGTTCAAAAGTTGCTATTTCCCTTTGTTCCTCTTTGTGATAAATGTCAGTGAGTAATTTTTTTGTATGTCTGAAAGTCGTTGCTGGGAACTCCTCCACAAGGTTGTTTTAGATGGATAAGATACGTGCGAGTACAATCTGCTACGCCTTCTTTTACAGTTATTTGGTTTCTGAAATAATTGACTGGTTTGTTGACCGTTTCGATGGTATACGAGAGAGAAATTTCACCATGTATTGTCGCCATATCCGATTGAGCATCGCTTTCTAAAACACGAATGGCCTGTCTAGATAATGCATCTGCAGCATAGTTTTCTTTCCCTGGCTTTAAAAAAAATGTTGGCGCAATGCTCGTCAATAAACGCCTTCCACCTTTTTATTTTTGCGTTTGGGTTCCTATCTGAAACAGTGAAAGTTAGAGGTTGGTGATCTGTGTAAATGTTCAGATTTTGGACACCATACAGATAGTTCCTCAGACTTCTTAAAGCCCATACGATAGCCAGAAGTTTGCGTTCGTTTATTGCGAAACTAAGCTCTCTATCCTTTAAAGCTCTTGAGATCATTGTCACACGTTTGCCGTCTTGCGATACAACCACTACGAGGCCAAGAACCAAAGCATCCGTAGTTAAATCGAAAGGCTTTTCACAATTAGGATAGAGCAACCTTACATTTGCGGACACAAGAATATATTTTAGTTATTCGAATGCTGAACGTTCTTTATAATCGAAGGTAACTGGTAACTTTTTGGAGCGACTGGCTGAAACTTTTTCATTTACCCCTTTTAGAATATCATTGAATTATCTAAAACTGCGATAGTAGCACGCTAGCCCCAAAATAAATCTAACATTGAACAAGTTTGTGGGTTCTTCGTTATAACGGGTAGCTTCGATTTTACTGGGAATGCTGAACGTTCTTTATAATCGAAGGTAACTGGTAACTTTTTGGAGCGACTGGCTGAAACTTTTTCATTTACCCCTTTTCGAATATCATTGAATTATCTAAAACTGCGATAGTAGCACGCTAGCCCCAAAATAAATCTAACATTGAACAAGTTTGTGGGTTCTTCGTTATAACGGGTAGCTTCGATTTTACTGGGATTAGTTGTAATACTGTTGCTGGATACCACGAATCCTAGATATACAAAACTTTCTCTCTCTGAAAAAACAAGAATTTTCTTATATACTCTAATGTTAGCTTTGAATAGTCCATCTAGTACCCAACTAATATGTGTAAGGTATAAGGCTAATTACTTTCGAGTGGTAAAAGTCTTGGTGGATATTGATGGTTTATTCATTGATAAAACAGATTATTCTATTCAAGCTTATATCTAACACAGAATTAACACACTCCGTTTGCAAACTCTCACCCAGAGACGCTCTTTTTATATCTCTCCTATCGAGTGCATATTTAGTGTTTTTATCGATAACTGTTTGTGACGAGTAAAGTTGCCAGACGTCTACATTCGGCTTTCCTGAAAATTCGAAGCACCAGATTCACTGCTTTGGCTCTCATCATCTCCGTCGCTTTCATCCAAGTAATCTGGTTGTGTCTGGATCCATGGTTTCATTTTGTCGGAAGAGTACACCGATTTATAATGCCGCTGAGTACGCTGAGAATTTTGGATATCCTCAATGAGATATCAGTCGTTTGGAAGCACTTTGCTTACTAGAAATGGACCTTTGTAGCGCGGCTCCAATTTATATGACGTTCCAGTGCTGTACAGCTCATTTTCTACAAGAACTAGATCAACTGGTTCATATACATTTGGTGTAGAATACTTGGCATCGTATCGTGTGTTGGCTTCGGCTCGATGAACATTTACGCTTTTCGCAGCACTCTCCCTTACATGTTGGAACATCAACACATCAATAATCCCACTTCTGAACTGTAAGGTATAAGACCGAATGGAAGTCTGCAAAACTCGTATTTGCCATTAGCATCTGTATTCTCCCTATCTTTTTCAGCGAGTAGAGTGACTTAAGGTCCAGAGTGCTAAAGAATCTGGCTTTTCACAAAAGTGAAAGGATGGATGCAATATTTGGTACTGCGTATTTATCGTCCACTGTTTTTGCATTTAACTTTCGAAAATCTATAGCCATCCTTTTATTTCTATTTCCCTCATCGTCTGTACCTTTCTGGTCAACCGCCCAAACTGGGTATTTTATAAGGTGACTGTGAGGGTTAGGACAACAAAATTTTAACAAACTTTTTTACTCTTTGTGCACAAAATCTGCTACGCCCATGGGATTTGGGTAAAGTCTTGAGTATATGTGTTGGTCATCTTGGGTACCTATGGTGGCAAATATAATGGTAATGTATGGCAGTGCCTCTTCTGGCTCTGTAAAGACATTTATTCGTTTCGCTAGCATAGTATTGAGTTTTTCGGCTATTTGCTTTGGCACTAAATTGTCCTTAAAATCAAAAAAATTTGCGCTATTACTTCATACAAATTTAATTTGTTCAACTGTATTATTGAAATTTAAAGTTTTATTTCTTAGATATACGATTGCATTTGATTTTATCAGTGTATTGACGCATTAACAAGGCATTAATATTTTATCGTGTTTTAACCATGAAGTGATTTTACATTAAATGTGAACAGGTGTTATGTATCTAAGCTCTGAAAGAGGGTGTAAATAATTTTTTGAGGACTCGGTGTCGATCAGAAGCTTAATGTTTCTCCCTGCCATCCTTCTTTCTATTAATGGTAGCAGGGCCTCTTGCCCAAAAAAAGTACGTGATCGTCGTCTGTACGTTTGTCTTCAATGACCTCAGCAGTCGTTTCTGCCTCTTGTTCATAGTCGTATCCGTCTGTATGAGCGAAATATTCTTTATGAGTTAGGTGATTGACTCTCTGTTGTTTTTGGCCTGTATGCCTGCCAGTGCCACTATATGCTCTTTTTGTTGTATGGTCATAGCCAATTTGAGCTGGCCATGTGTTTTGCTGCTGATTTGGCCAAGTGTTTTGTTGTAAACGTACGCTACCGTGGTTAAAGAATGGTGGCTGCCTAGGTTGATTCATGCGATTCGTAAAAAAGTTTGTAAGAAATCTTGTTGTATGTGTGTGTGTTTTAGAACTGTCTTAATTTGAACTGGTTGTTCGAGTTTATTGTGTATCAAGGGGTACAAAATCACTGCCGATAAAAGATAGGGTAGATCCAGTGTCTAACAGAAATCTAAATGTTCTACCAAAGGGGGAATCTATGGGGCTGTAGAGGATTGCGTTCCCGAACCTTCATTGGTCGGTGTAGTCACTGAGACATTTGTTGTAAAGTTTTTTGACTCCTCAACATTGTGCATGTGTCTATAGGGTGTCGTATTGTGTCCGCGGCTACCGCTCTGTTGTCACTGACTTATTTGCTATCAAGGAAAAACGTCAAGCAAGGAAGGAACCGTTGTTTCATCAAGATAATGCACCGTAATAATCGCGTAGCTTGTTCGTCCTTTTTTGGCACTTTTTCCTGTCCAAAGACGAAATTGGATGCGCCAGTTACCAGTTTCAGTCGCTCTTAGAGTTGTAGATTATGGTTAAATTGTCACAGGAGAAAGAGTTGTTGGAGGTTGTATAATAGTTTCATTTAGACGGAGGTATACGTCTGGTTGCTTAAGAGGTGCTTGTGAGAATGAGTTTTGGTATTCCTACTTGTGTGAATTATTTTACTGTACATGCAGCGCTTTAAAATAAACTTCTCTGGGGCAGAGGATTAGTTCATGGGGCTTAAAGGGTGTTAGAAGAGGATGCTACATTGTCTGCAAATTCGCGACACAATATTTCATATTTGTATTTAATTGATTCTCTTAGTCTGAAACTCGTTGCTGCAGACGGAAAGTCGGCGGCAGACAAGGCTTATGTATATGTATATATATATATGTATATAATATGTACGCATATGTACTTATATATAACATTTAAAGATGAATGTGTATATACACGTGGGATTGCTGACGCGATTGTGTCCGTTACATTCAAGTGCGATCATATTACATTGCACTTCAATTGTGTTGAGTGGTTGACTTACATGTACAGTGAGTCAAAAAATATTGGCACACTCACTGTTTTTGAAGAAATGTGTAGTTTAGTACCAATTAACTGCTTTTTAAAACAATTGATTATTAGCCTTCATGTCCAGCAAAAATCTTATCGAGAAATTGGCAGTATAGTGCAGAGGTCCTATTCCAGTGTCCGAAACATTATTAAGCACTATATAAACACCGGAAAACTTGAAAAAGAGAGCAGATCTGGAAGACCGAAAATATTTACACCACGCCAGGAAAGAATTGTAGTTGCTGCAGTAGCTCAAAATCCAAAAATTTCTGCTGTCAAGTTGTGTAATGAAATGCAGAAAAGTTTCCGCCAAAAATTTCACCCACAAACACTGAGAAATTCACTATACAGAGCAGGTTTTCATGGACGAGTGGCTCGACGTAAACCCTTCATTTCGAAGGTTAACCAAAAAAAGAGGTTAGAGTTTGCCAAACGCCACGTAAATAAGCCGGCATCTTTTTCGAATAATATTATATTGAGTGACGAGTCAAAATATAATCATTTTGGCTCAGATGGGTCCCAGAAAGTTTGGCGAAAACCAAACAAAGAGCTGCAACATAATAATATTATACGGACAGTAAAACACGGCGGCGGTAATGTTATGGTTTGGGGGTGTTTCGCGGCATCTGGAGTTGGTAATCTTGAGTTCATTGATTACAGAATGGATAAAAGAGCGTACATGGACATTCTAAAAGAAAACTTGGCTCCAAGTGTCCGTAAATTGGGATTAAATGGGCAGCAGTGGCAGTTTCAACAGGATAACGATCCTAAACACTCATCGTATCTTGTCCAGGAATGGCTTATTTACAACTGCAAACAATTACTTTTATTTTACTTTTTACTTTTGCTGTATGTTGAGTGGGCCAAAGATAACACATGATAATTTTTAAAACAGAGGTGTGCCAATACTTTTTTGACTCACTGTATGTTAACGTCACTACAAAGTGTTGCAGTTGGTATTGGCTTTAGATAGCAACAAAGTGTTGTTCAATATATTTGAACGACACTAGAAATAACGTATTATATGTATTTATTTTGATTACCATATTTGCTGTTCGTAAGGCTAATTAATATAAGAATATATATATTTTTTTTTTTTTTACTTTGCAATATTTATTGGATCTTCTCTTACGAGACTAACAATAATTTTACAAATCTATATTAATTAACAATTACATTTGCAACTGCTTAGAGTCTACTGGCCCTAAGTATTTATCGTTGGGCTGGAAAGTCGTTGCGGCGAAGTCGAGATCGGCTAGAAGACCGTGTTAGATCTCTTGCAAGATGATTTGGATGGGCAGAGAGCTTTATGTGATACTTTTCTTTTATCTGGACTACGACGTCTCTGACTGGAGGGATGTTCAGGTTTGTATGGATGTATTCGTTCCGAACGTACCACGGTGCCCCAGTGATCGTTCTCAGTATTTTTGATTGAGTGCTTGGGATGATGTCAATACTGCTGCTGCTAGCATTTCCCCAGAGCTGGGAGCCGTAGGTCCAGATCGGTTTTAGGACGGAGCTATATAGCAGAACCTTATAGTCCAGGCTAAGGGGTGATCGTGCGTTGATAAGCCAATGGAGGCTGTTGGCCCTCAGCTTTAGTTGCGTCCTTTTAGCTTCAATGTGCCTGCGCCAGGTGAGGCGTCTGTCAAGGTGTACGCCAAGATACGTTACTTCGTTTGCTTTTGGGATTACAGTATTATATAGTGTAACTGAAGAGCAGTCTTGTTTGTTTAAAGTAAACGTAACATGCTTGCATTTTTGCTCATTAATTTTTATTCGCCAGTCAGATAGCCATTTCTCAACAGTCGCCAGATGTCCAGCAAGTTGTGCTGTTGCTCGCAGTGGGCATTTCGAACGACTTAGTATCGCGGTATCATCAGCAAATGTGGATGTTAACATTTGGCTACTCGTGGGGATGTCCGCTGTATAAAGGATGTATAGGGTAGGACCAAGAACGCTGTTTAAGGAACTCCAGCTTTTATGATATGCTCAACTGATATGGATGCGTTGCATCTCACTGAAAATGCTCTGTTGTAAAGGTACGACTCTAGCAGATTGTCTGTGCAACTAGGGAGCATTGTTTTTATTTTATACATCAGTCCATCTAGCCAGACTCTGTCAAAGGCTTGGGGCACGTCCAAAAATATCGCAGAACAGTACTCCCGATATTCAAATGCAGTACGAATATTAGATGTTATTCGGTTGACCTGTTCGATTAATCCATGTTTTCCGCGGAAACCGAATTGATGTGCGGGGATTATATTGTAGTTATTCAGATATAGGATATTGTATGTTAGGAGACATTTTTCGAGAAGTTTTGATAAGCATGATAGTAGGCTTATGGGCCTATGTGATGCGGGGACCGTGTGATCTTTTCCAGGCTTAGGGATCATTATAATGACAGATTTTTTCCATCTGTCTGGAAAATGGCCAAGTCTGGTTATCGCATTAAACAGTTGGCAGATGGTACAGACTGCGCAGTGAGGTAGTTCAATAATCATCTTCGGGGTTATTAGGTCGCATCCTGGTGACTTTTTCGTTTGGAGTTGTTCTTTAATGGTTTTAACAATCTCTTGCGGTCTGAATATAATTGGAGAATACGACAGTTGGTTATCGTCTGCTAGCTGCGATCATGTGAATGTCTTCATCACTGCGGGCCACTCGCCTGCGAGTTTCTTATTGGGATAACTATTTCTACCAGTGGGCATAGTGATGGATGGGCTCTCCATAGTGGATGTTTTGTACTTGATGGGGATAGTTTCTCTATATATAGCTGCGATAGCAAAAATCCTGCTCTTGTTTTAACGCTTTTGTAAGTCTTCTTGTGGCGTCTTTAAGCTTTTACTTTGCGGATAGCGATCTGTGAGATTGCCATTCTCGTCTTAGACGACGCCTCTCTAGAACGAGCTGCTCTATTTGTGCGTTCGTCTTTTTTATCTTTGGCGGTGCATTTGTAGATTTTGATGTTGCATTACCTGCTGCCGCAACTAGAATAAATTCCAGATGGTGTACAATATGATCTACATCAGCTTTGTCATTAAACCTTTGAGTTAGTGCGATTTGAGAGCTTATATATTTTTGTATTTAATCCAGTCAGTTTTGTATGATGTTAATCTGCATGACTGCTCCTCAAGATCCGGGCGCTGTAGATGATTTAGGAGTACGGGCGAGTGGTCAGATGAAAGGTCCGAAAGGGATTCCGCGGAAATCAGATTGCGGGGAATATTTTTTGTTATGGCAAAATCAATTAAGTCAGGCAGTTTTTTGGGATCTGTTGGCTAGTAAATAGGTCTACCCGAGGAAACAACGTCGAGCTTGTTACTTACAGTAGAGATTGCGTTATACAGTTGCTTTCCCTTGGGGTCACAAGACGAGATCTCCAGTGCGTGTGCTTGGCGTTGTAGTCACCTGCTGCTATGAAACGTTCGCCAAGCGTGCTAAAGAAACCCATAAATTCGTCTTCGGATATTTTGAAGCGCGGAGGACAGTACACCGCGGCAAGAGTTAGATTACCACAACACGAGTATATATTTATAGATGTCGCTTGCAGGTAATTTTTGGCAAAATCATTGCGAAAAACGTGTTTAATACGGTTTCTTATTAAGATTCCAGAACCACCATGTGCTTTTCCATCTGGGTGATTTGTGCCGTGGAAAGAGTAGCCCTGTATTTTGAAGTTATACTTCCTTGTGAGGTGTGTTTCCGCAAGTAACATCACGTCGATTTGCTTATTGTGGAGAAATTGAGTCAGTTCAAGTTTGTGCCGTGATAGTCTTGCATAGTCGTGCGCATAAATGTCATGAATTCTTTCATGCTTTCTTGCAGATTTATTATCAACGATTCAATGTTGTTTTGTGGATGTATTATTGGTCGGTGTTTGTGTGTCTGTTCCGCGTAAGGGAAAGGTGGTATAGGACTTGTGGGTGCGGGGCTAACCAGGCCAGTTTTAAGTGCTCTAGCGAATGATACGTTTTCATTTGTTTTAGAGGGTATATATGTATTTGCGAGTGTTACGTTTCCATTACATTTTTAGGGTGCAAATGTACTTTGTACATTTTGGGAGTGTAGTAAAGACACTCGGTGAAGTATCCGGTTTTTTAGTTCCTTGTACACAGGACAACCTCGGTAGTTTGCTGTATGATTGCCTCCACAATTACCACACTTTTTGGTGCTGGGGTCGTCTCTATTTTGAGGGCAGTTTACAGAGTTGTGAAGTTCTCCACAAGCTCTGCATACAGGGCGAAGCGTACAGTAGGATCTTGTATGTCCGAACTCGTGACAGTTTGCACACTGCACTGGTCCATTGCGCTTATGTGGTTCTTCGACAGTGATTTTACGGTGCAGTAGAAACTGTAGTTTATAGATTGGATGCACTTCGTTTTTCTTGAGTGCCTTATTATCTGGTTCAAGTTCGACTTTGAACATAGGTTGGGGCTTCTTGTCCTTGTTTAGTATGTTGATGACCGTCTTCACGTTGAATCCATGTTCCTTCAGAGCCTCTGAGATATCAGCAGGTTTTACATCAGTTTCGATGCCCTTTAGTACCACTTGCAGGCCTTTGCTGCTGTTTAGTTGATACGTATAGAAGATTATGTTGGTATCGTTTAGTATTTGGTCAGCACTCTGTTGTTTTCTTCGGTTTTGACTTGCACTTTGGTCTCGTGAATAATTCATTTGGTTAGGGGAATTATATGAAAATTACCTTTTCCAATCACAACTACTATTTTGTTAACGAGAGTATTAGAGCTTCCTTCTCTGATGTATATTGGTGGCGGTTTCGGCTTTTTCCTGATGTTTTTTTCAGAATCAGGTTCATCCTGTATGTCTGCGAGAATTGCAAATCTGTTACTTTCAGTGGGTGTTTGATTTGGATTACTGCTGTTTATTTTGGGTTGGTTGCCCTTTGACAAATTTTGTGGGCTTAGTTTTCGCTTAATTTGTATATAACGATCCATACCAGTCTGTATAGGCGTACTCTTTTCGCTGGGAGAGCAGGTAACATTGCCGACTTAGCAGAAGCAGCGGTTGTTGTCGAAGCGATAGATCGAGCGGGTAATATGGTTGCGGTTGTTGTTATCGTAGCAGTTGTACTCGAGAGAGAAGTTACAATGTTAGTTACCGTTGATTTGCTCAATTTTGTCGTGTGCATTTGTTGCGGAGTGAGTTTCGGCATGGGGGAAGTACACATTTCGTTCATTAGCGTGTTGGGGGTGAGTGACCGCGCTTGGTCAGCAGTAAGCTCGGTATTATTTACAGTTTGTGGAGAGACAAACGAGAAGTACGCGTTGTTACGTTGTAAAGAGAGCCGGCGTTCGTCTTGCTCACGTTGACGCGCGGCCCTCATGTCGTTTTGGCTCATTGTTTGTATTGTTGGTTTTTTTTTTTTTTTTTTTTTAATTTGGTTAGTTTTCTCTAATTAGTTTGAAGAACTTAACTCTTCTAAGTACAACAATTAGTTGCACAAAGAAATGAATTTGTACGATTTTCATCGCATTCAGCGTCTCTTTCGGTTCACTGCACAATTAAAATTTTTCTTTGTTTTTTTTATTTATTTGGCTCTGGAGCACTATTAAAGACAAAGGTGTTGTCGCCTTCACGATCGAGTCGCGATATAAAAATATATTAAAATTAATAAAAATGTTTAGATACGTTTAAAAACCAAGTTTGTATGACAGTATTCATTTACTGTCGATGGTGTTCTGTTGTAACAATAGCTGAAATAGTTTAACCATATGTCCCAGTCGTCTTTGTTATTCTATGATCGAAAAAACCCGTTGAATGTTCGATGACTTCTTTCAACCGTTCCTTATGTTTGGTCAGAATGTGCTGTTGAGTGTATATTGTTTATTTTTATATATTGTATTTTCACTAGTCATTTATAAGCGAATTTTTGTATTCAGTACACATGTCCGTTATGTACGTCTTTATAGGACTTTACTTTAATACAAAAAATTCAAATATTCCTTTAGCAACTGTTTTGCACTTACGTCTGTTGCTGGTATTGTATCCAAATATTTAGTGAGATCACATGTTATAGTAAATGCACACACGTTTCCATTCTCTGAACGAGGTAATTTATCAATTAAAACAGTATCAAAAGCTGTATTTGGTGTATTCGTTATTATCATTGGGGCTTTAGTACGCGTAGTGGTTTTTGCCTGTTGGCAACACACATGTGATTGGCTTAGTCATTTGAGAGTAATGATAGTACTTCTTAATTTTTATTAGGGAACGCGAAATCCCTCCTCACCATTATGGTATTTTCACAGTTTTGCTTCCTTAAATGTATTTAAATATTTATTGCCCATATTTTTAAATTCATTAAGTGATACAAGTTTTAAAATATGTTCACTTGGTGCAACTGTAAATAAATATTTTTATGTAACCTGGGTTCTGAACTAAGAACTGACCTAAGTCGGGTTTTTCATTAGAGTAAAAATCATTAATTTTAAAATAATTTATTTCGCTTTTTTTAACAAACAGTAGTGTTTACTGAATTTTAGTTTCACGAATTTCTTTATGTCATTATTGCTAATGACTTCATAGACTAGACTCTTTTTGGTAATTTTGTAATTTTTTTTATCATCTGCGCAAATGTTTTCTTGTCTTTTTGATGATCTCGTTTGACCTATCATTATGCTCCTATTCATTTCTATTAGTGATTCTATGTTTATTATCGATAATACATCTGTAACATGATTATCTTTCTCTTGAGATATTCTACCGAAAATTGGTATTCTTCTAAGTCTAGTATCATTCTGGATACTTCTAAAGTTGGGTTTTTTATTGAAAATAAGAATGTTGGTGGTCTCTGATATGTTTTTACTAAGAAATGCCTGCTGTAAACAAGTGGTCTGAAGTGTTTTATTGCCCAATAAATTGCAGCTAATTCCTGCTCTATAGTTGATTTATTGCTTTCTTTTTTATATAATCGTTGTCATCCGGAAGGATGCAATGGTCTGTGCATTTATGGCCAAGGAATGAACCCTCTTGAATGAAGAATGAACATTTCTCTGGGTTTAATTTCAAGTTGTGTTTTTTACACAGATCAAAAATATTTAACAGATTTTTAAACATGTGCTGTTCAAAACAGCCAGTGACTACCAAGTCATCCATGTAGAGAAATGCTTTTGATGGCTTTAGACCAGTAAATGCAAGTGTCATCATTCGCTGAAACAAATTTGGGACTAATTTTAAGCTGTAAGGTAATTGCGTGATATATTTCTAGATTCCTCATCTATGGCTATCTGGTCTTATGGCTATCTGTCTTATTTTAATACCGTCTCTTTTCTGTCTCTGCGTTTCTATAATTTTTAATATAAACTGGGGTTTTAGATTCTGTTTATAGAAATTATTACTTGAAATTGACAAATATGTCACTGTATTTGGTACACAGATCAGAAAGCTTATTTTTAAATTGTTCGAACTTTAGTTTTTTCAGGAGTTCATTATTTCTATTGTATTGATTTGTAATTGGGCATTTAATATCATAAATTCCTAATGATTAAAATTTTACTCGTGGATCTTGTATATCTTGCATATCGTTGTTTGTTGTATTTAAAATAAGAACTATTGCACTATTACTATTACTTGTTACTATTCTGTTAGCTATTAATACCCCAGGATGAATTTCCTGATTTGGTATCAATACAGTATCTTAATTAATATTAATTTAATTTTAATTTTTCTCAATTTTCTCATATTTTTTGATATAGCTGGTAACAATATTGAGTGATCAGTGTCATTATGTAATAGTGGTACATAGGTCATCGAGTTGATAATCTTGTACAATTGATATATCTAATGAAGTCAAATCCAAGAATTCCATCGCATGGTATGGGGAATTCATTTTTGACTATTTGCAAGTCGTGACTGATAATGAAGTTATCGCAAAGTAGATCAATTGTAGATTGTCCAATTGACTGTATTGTTCCCTCTCCAATTCATGTTATATTTGTTTAATAATTTTGATTAATATTAGAATCTACGCTATTATTCTTTAAATTGAGATATTTGATCCTGTATCTACTAGCAATGTTAATGCGATGTTATTTCTTCCATTTTATATTCTAATGAGACTACTTAGACTTAGATTTATATGCAGTATTTTTACTGTTGGTATTTTTAAAGCAGGTAACAACGACAAGAGTGCAGAAATTGTTGTTAATAAAACCAAAGTTCCCCCAATTACGATATTTAAAATCAGTATAGATCAACTGCATAACATATGCAAATTATTTAATATTAAAGATTACGCTATTTGAAAAATTTCTACAGGAGTCAAATTGCATTGTTTAAGTGAAAATGATTTCACTCAAGTCTGCGGCGACCTATAATATACCATAGGTATGCTGATGAGTTGACTGTCCCACAAAACAAACATTGGAGTGTCCTGGCTAAACAAACTACATGAAGTTCAGCGAAAAAGGCAGGCACAAAACAAGTAAGGCTAGTAACTCCATTCAGGCGCCACAGTTGAATTGCTTTACAGCCTTCCCTAACCTTAATGGGCATACGCCAAAACCAACAAAGCCACCTGGGAAAGGTCTCAGGAGTCAAGTGGTACCGACCTCTTTTTGCTGGACGAACTAAAATCCCTCACCTATGACCTAATTAACAATTTAAGAAATCTTAAAAATAAGACAGATCAATTTGAGGTTATAACCTCACTTGTATTTAAGTTTCTTTCTTAATGTCTGACAATCTTAAAATCATAGCGTGGAAATCCAGGTATTCACAACAAAAAAGAAGAATTCCGTCACTTTATGTTTGATAATAATAATGACATTTGCCTGATATCAAAAACCTGGTTACATATCGCCACTTCAGTCTAAATATGAATATACAAACATTATTGAAACTGTAAATACTTTTGATTGAGATGGTACACAGACATCTATATATTCTTGCAATTTCCCTGGGAGTCGAGCAAATTCCAGAAATAAACAGCTTTTTCATGCCGATATCCACAAGCTGACTAGTTCGAATGGAAGTTACATTGTAGGACGTGAATATAATTGCCGTCATCAATCGTGGGGCTGTCTCAGAGCAACCTGCTAAAGACTAAAGTTGACTGATCCTCTAGAGAGCACTTGGAAGACCCTCAACCTTAGACATATTTCTAACAAACCGCCCGCAACACCTAGCACATCCGCTAGTAATAAACACACTCAGTTGAAACCACCTACCAGTGCTCCTAGAAGTCATCGATGAACCGCACCTATCTAATGACTTCCTTCGCTATGACACAAAACGAGCAAATTGGGCAAGATTCTTGCTCATTTTCAACGAATCGCTTCCCGATATAGAGCCCAGGCCCGTATGCCAGCCAGATGACATTAACAACATGATTAATAAATTCAGTAAGGGTTTCCATGCAGCTTGAGATTTGAGCATACATGAAAAACGCATTAGATTCACCGCAAAATCTCGTCTACAGAACATACACTTAATAAAAAGCAGGAACAAGCCACCAAAGCGATACTAGATTTTCGGAATAATGCCTGCAATATCGCATTCTCTTCTTTAGATAAGGGTTCTTCACCTTTTTGGGATTTTTCAAAAATTATCAGGAAGAAGCATATAGGCCTTTCAATCTTCTATCGTTAGTCAGTAAAATCCTGGAAAAAGTAATTAAGGAAAAAGTTATACAATTTATTGATTCGAACAGTATTCTGTATTAGATAGTCCAAAGTTTTCTAAAAGATCGAGCCTTGTCATACATTAGTACATAGGAAAAGCTACGTCTACGACGATACTTATTCCTTCCAGTTGTCCGCCAGGTTCAGGTTCAGGTTCCCAGCCTTACCCCACTGCAGAACAATTGTTTTTGCGGCTGACACTGCCAACCTGTGCCCCGGAAATATACAATTGTGTAGAAAATGGAAAATTTTGGTAAGCCCAGAACAGAGAAAAGCTATATTTTTTACTCATAAACGCAAATACATCTATCACCCAACAACCGAAATCCGATTAGGGGAGGAAAATGTAAAATGGGAACCAAATGGTAAATATTTGGGCATCACTTTGAACAAGAAACTTATATTAAACGTCACCAACAAAACTTAAACGGAAACTCAAGATTAAAGCTTGAAAACAAAATGTTCCTGTTCAGGTCGATCTTCCAAGCTACATGGCTTTACGGTGCACCAGTATGGTCTGATAGAGCCAAATATCATTTAAACCATAGTCATATTTTATTTATTAAGTTATTCATTTATTAATTAATTAATTTTTGTATTTATTTATTAATTTATTTATTTATTTAATAATTTATTAATTTATTTATTTATGTATTTATTTATTTATTTATTTATTTATTTATTTATTTATTTATTTATTTATTTATTTATTTATTTATTTATTTATTTATTTATTTATTTATTTATTTATTTATTTATTTATTTATTTATTTATTTATTTATTTATTTATTTATTTATATGTTTATTTATTTAATGTCAACTATTATCGGTCGACCAAAATTTGAGTGTTACATTACAATTTTTAATATAAATTTATACTGAAATAATATAATTCAAATTTAATATGAAATATTTAAGTAAAAAATTAAAGTAAATATGCGGGGTGTTGAGTTGAAGACTTGAAAAAGTCTGTTCTAGTCAACAAAGAGAACTCGAAAAGGTTCAAGCAGAGAATATTTAGTATTACAAGTTCTTAGAGAAAGTGGTGTTAAGTTACGAGTATGTCTCAAAGGAACATCGATCTATCGATATCTAGTAGCCTTGTAGTGAAACTTTTCGCGCTATTTAAATTAACATTTTTTTCTTTTTTATCTACTTCTTAAATTGTATATAATTGTGCTTTCGACTTATTTTGTGTTTCCGCGCACTTTGCGACTTTTTATTTCGTTGAAAACTGTTCTTGTAAGTAATTATTTACATTTTTTTCCCAACGCGGCGTCTGTGCTGTGTTTTGTTTTTGTTTTTAAATTCGTTTTTAGTGCATCACCTAACGCGGCGTCACTGCTGTGTTGTTGTTGTTTCTAAATTTCGACAGTAGTTACTTCTCTATTTTCATTTCGCTTTCGCGCTTTGCGTTGCGTTTCTACCAACTTGCACTTTGTTGTTGTAGCGTTTTTGTTTACTTTTCCTCTGTTTCTTTTTACTTGAGTAAATTTTTCTTTCCTTATACTAATCACTCATTATGTCTTGCTGCTTTAAGTCGTGCTCACTCAAAGTGTCTGAGTCAGCTCAACCTCAATTTATTTATTGTTGGTTGTGTGACAATATGATGCACTCTGAGTGCGCTGGTTTATCCGGACGCGACTGCGATAAAATTAATAAACTCAGCTCCGCCTCGGCTAAACCAAAAGGCGGCATTCGATGGGCGTGCCCATCTTGGTATGTTATGCGCGACTTCAGCGCGACTTCAGCAAGATGTACAATATGGTACGCAATCAGTTAATTAAAATGAGCAAAACAGCGAAACGACTGGCGAGCGAATTTGACTCAAACATTGAATTGCTTAGTCAATTCAAATTTGAGCCGCATCGTACAGAAGTAGCTGAGCTTTTAACTGTGCCCGTACCTATTTCTATTTCTCCATCCCCCACCCTAAATCCCTCTCCTAACATATTAGACATTTCCCCTGTACTTTCTCTGTCTCCTTCTCCCAGGTACATTCCCAATTCCACTCCGCTATTTACGCCTGTTGCGGCACCGACTGCTCCAGTAGTTGGACCATCACCATCTACTGGAGGTGTGACGAAAGCTATTAGATGTAAAAATAAGCACTCCCTTATCCCAGCTCCTCCTAATGGAGTTAGTCCCCCTTCATTACTCCCTACTCTATCTATCATTGCTCCTGGTAGACAAGTTTTTGTGTCTAGACTATCGGCTGATACAACTTGCGAGTCGATAGTTAGATACATAGCTAGTAGATCTTCTGCAAGTGTATCGGTTACCAAATTTAACTTCTCTACTCCAAGAGAAATCTCTTCTTTTTAAATGAACGTATCTTCAGATTTCTTTAACACTATATGTGACTCTAATTTCTGGCCTCCACACATGATTGTTCATGAGTTTAGGCCAAAGAAACGAGCACATCCTTCTCCTGTAGTTCTTCCTACTAACATTGCAAAAAACTAATACTAACGTATCAGAATGTTAGAGGGCTTAATTCTAAACTTAATAAGCTTTATGTAGACAGCTTTTCGTTTGATACTAACATTATTATCTTTACTGAAACCTGGCTAAAGCCCGAAATTTCAGACTTTTCATTATTTTGCAATAAATGATCTCTGATCTTCTATCAGAATCTATTTTATCTCCTTGCCTAAATAATATTGAATTTATTGCCGTTAAAATTATATATAAAAATATTTCTATACATAAGTTAAGAATAGTTAACGATAGTTAAGTATATTGGTTCGGATTTCCAACCGGGTACTTGAGTATCGAATTGAGGTACAGGGTAATAAGCCCAAGGTCACCCAAAGTCATGCAGAATACATGATCAGCATAGCCGTACGGAACATCCGAAGCCTTGCACGAAGTGCAAGCTCGGCATTACCGCGGACAATGTCGCTGGCTCTGCCGGCTTCAACATAATTGTAACACTAAAACAGAATTAGAATAAAGGTAGAACTAAGCTTACGCAGACGTCTTTGTCTCCCGCTAACGCGGCACTCTAAGTATTTCGCTAACACGACATTACTTAACTGGCGCCCAACTCGGTCTAAAAACCCAATCAAGTTTTTTAAAAGAGAAATAAATTAAAAAACGACAAAGTGTTAATCATACTCAAGTACAATACACATCGTTCGAAACGACGAGGCTAACGCCAAAACTCTGAACCATAGGCGAAAGCTAATAAATTATTCCTAATCAAAAGGCTAACGCCAAAAGTTATACGCAAAAAAAAAAAGTTAATATTCTAACCAATCAATACAAAAGGCTAACGCCAAAAGTTATACGCAAAAAAAAAGTTAATATTCTAACCAATCAATACACGTGTACGAACAAATCGTAATTTACATAGACACAATCGTCAATCTCTTTCCATTCACGTTTTGTCTTCTACAACACCAACAAAACAAAAGAGAAAAAGAAACGGGTCCAAAATAATATACGTGGAGTCAGACAGCACACGCTTTGAGGCTGAGTGTAACCCAGCGAAATGTTTGTTGGGTACCTGTTTCATTTGTTCTCTACAGACATTCGTAGGCCCCGAGCTCCAAAACGAAAAGACTCACCGGCAAACTAACTGTTCATCACGCTCTCTCCATTTCGAGCTGTTCTTGCTTCTTTCGTTATTCTACGTTCTCTCTTGTGAGACAGTCAAACTTCATGACTTTGCCTCCAATGAAATCAATCAGCTTTTGCATTTTCATTAAAGCGGCTGCATTTTGAAATAATAAAAAAAAAAAAAAAATTAATTCATACACTAACAACAGCGACGGCAACAGCGACGGCAACAGCGACGGCAACAGCGACGGCAACAGCGACGGCAACAGCGACGTCAGCAGCGACGGCAGCTGTGACGACAGCAGTGCCGGTAACAGCGACGGCAGCAGCGACGGCAACAGCGACGGCAGCAGCAAGGGCATCATCAACGACAGCAGTGTCGGCAATAACAGCCGCAACCGTAACATTAAATGTGAGACTAATGTAAGTGAGATGTTTTTTTTTCAATTTGGGCCTCAGTGAACATTCCTCGTAAAACATATAAATTTAAAATATTGCTTTTGCCATTGCCCGGTTGCAAACATTATATTGAGCATTGAAATCTGCCGATTGTATATTTTTTTTTCGGCCCGCCCTCACTTATAGTTCTATCCACATTTTATGCCCCAACAGTAGAACTCTGTTGTTTTGTTATATAAAGAATTTGGATTTGTTTTTTTTTGTTTGACCGATTATACCTTTTTCGGCTCCCATTCTCGCACAAGTTACTCAAAAAACCAATACATGAGTTGGTCCAATAGTTACAGGACAGCGAAAAACCAAGACAGTGACGACGACTCTGACTTACTTAGACAATCCACACGATCCAAACAAATGAACTTAGACGCTCAACAACCTCGCGCTCTACTTGAGAGTGCTGTGAGCAGCGCATTAGCCGAGCAAGCTAATCAGATGAAAATTCAGTTTGGTGGCGAGCTCGACCGTTTAAGGGCCCAGATAGACCAGCTACAGGTGACTCCAGCAACTGCAGAAGTAGAGGTGTTCAAAAGGATCTCTGTACAGCCAGGTGTCACTTGCGACGAATCACTAAATATGATCAAGTCCATTCCCGACTTTCGAGGGGACTTGGACAAGTACGTTGCCTGGCGTCAACACGCCATAGATGCATGCGAGCTATTTGAGCCGTATGATGGTAGTTCAAAACACTACCAAGCTGTAAATATGATTAGGCACAAAATAAAAGAGAATGCCAATGCCCTCTTGATGTCGTTTAACACTGTGTTGAACTTTAAGGCCATCATTGCAAGACTAGACTTTACTTACGCCGATAAAACTCCGTTGCGGGACTTGCAACATGACCTTGACATGACCAGGCAAGGTGATTTACCTTTAATGGAGTACTATGATGAGATTGGCAAAAAGTTAACTCTCATCACCAACAGAATAGTGATGACCAAATATGCTGAGACTGCTACAATACTAAACACTGAAGCTAGGGAAAATGCCCTTAATGCGTTCATTTCGGGCCTCCGAAAACCCCTCAGAAACGCCGTGTTCCCCTCGCGACCAAAAGACTTGCCTACCGCCCTGGCTCTAGCTAGAGAAGCAGAGGTCAGGAACGAAAGGAGCTTTTACACAGCAAACCGTTTTAAAGCTACAGATGAGAGACTTCAAAGAACTGAAAACACCAGAGGCCAAGGGCGTCGACAAGAGTTGAGCAACCCTCACTCTTACGAAGAGAACCCTCGTTTCATTTCTAAACAATTCAAAAACAATTTCAAAACTCAGCAGAACCCAAATAGTCATTTCAATGACTATTCTGAGCCACTGAAACCTGAGCCAGTGGATGTTGATCCAACTTCATCCAAATTCAGACAGCCCACTCTTTTCGATAAAGAGGACCAGACTCATCACCCTCAAGCATTTAAGAGGAGAAACCAGTCCGATCGCATCTCCGGTCAACGACGTCAAAGAGTGTTCACTCTAGAGCAGCATATTGCTGACGATGCTGAGGAAGAATACAACGATTTGGCTGCAGATGCGGCTGACGATTTACGGAGAAATTAAGCTACCTCCCCTGTCGCGACGTACACTTCACAAACATTGACGACATTCCGATTCCCACTACTATAAAATCTGATTTCAAGAAAATGATTCTTAACAGAATTAAAGTGTTTTCCACCGCCAAAGAACGCCTTCCCTTCAATACGACGGTTGTTGCTACTATCCGTACTAAAACTAACGATCCCGTTTATTCGAAATGGTATCCCCTACAGATGGGTGTACAGGACTTCGTCAATAAAGAAATAAAGGACCTCTTACACAACAATATTATATGACCATCTGTATCGCCCTTTAACAGCCCAACATGGGTTGTCGACAAAAAAAGGTCGTGACGAACTTGGCGTGAAAAAGAAACGCCTCGTCATCGACGTCAGGAAACTGAATGTGCTTACTATAGACGATAAATATCCAGTACCAAGTATTCCCATGATCCTAACGAACCTCGGTAAAGCGAAATACTTTACCACGTTAGATCTTAAATCTGGCTTCCATCAGATCAAACTCGCCGAAAATGATCGCGAAAAGACAGCTTTCTCTGTTAACAGTGGAAAATATGAATTCTGTCGCCTGCCTTTCGGTCTAAAAAACGCGTCCAGCATATTCCAAAGGGCGATTGATGATGTTCTTCGCGAACAGATTGGAAAAACCTGCTACGTCTACGTGGACGACGTAATCGTTTTCTCGAAAAACGAAGTCGATCACGTCAAGCACATAGACTGGGTGTTGGAGGCTCTCGCCAACGCGAACATGAGAGTCGCACGAGAGAAGACTCAATTCTTTAAAGAAAGTGTCGAGTTCCTCGGTTTTGTGGTTACCCAAAATGGTACTACCACCAGCCCGGAGAAGGTGGTTGCCATTAAAGAATTCGTAGAACCAAAGTCCCTCTTTACCCTAAGGTCGTTTCTGGGTTTGGCCAGTTACTACCGATGTTTTATCAAAGATTTTGCCTCCATCGCGAGCCCACTAACCAACTTGCTGAAAGGTGATAATGGATCCACAAGCAAACACGTTTTAAAAAAGATTCCCATTCAGTTTGACGACATACAGAAGAACGCTTTTGAACAACTTAGAAATATTTTGTCCTCAGAAGACGTAATTCTACAATACCCAAACTTTGACAAACCTTTCGACCTGACTACAGATGCTTCAGCATGCGGTATTGGAGCGGTACTGTCTCAAGAAGGTAGACCTATATCAATGATTTCTCGCACTTTAAAGGATAGGGAAATGAATTATGCAACAAATGAGAGGGAACTTCTGGCCATCGTATGGGCCTTAGGTAAATTTCAGCATTATCTCTACGGAACGAGAGACGTCCACATATTCACCGACCACCAACCCCTCACTTTTGCCGTTTCCGACAAAAACCCCAATGCAAAGCTTAGAAGGTGGAAAGCATACATTGACGGACATAACGCAAAATTGCATTATAAGCCCGGAAAAGAAAACTTCGTGGCCGACGCTTTGTCTCGCCAGAGTGTCAATGCAATCCAGCAGAAAGTTGAGTCCAACGCTGCCACTGTTCATAGCGAACAATCTCTGACTTACACCATAGAATCCTCCGACAAGCCCGTAAATTGTTATAGAAACCAGATAATCTTGGAGGAAGCTAAATTTCCCTTGACCAGGAAGTTTATCCTGTTCAATTCAAAAACCCGCCACACAATATCCTTCTCAGATAGAAACACGCTGATTGACGAGGTTCAATCCGCCGTTAACCCGAACGTGGTAAACGCAATCCATTGCAACCTCCACACTCTGGCGACCATCCAGCATGACCTGGTTTATAAGTTTCCAGCAACCAAGTTTTGGTACTGCAAGAAACTGGTCGCAGATGTAACTGACCCCAATGAGCAGCTCGAGGTGATTGCCATAGAGCACAACCGAGCACACAGGGCAGCCCAGGAGAACGTCAAGCAAGTGCTTGACGATTACTATTTCCCAAAAATGACAAAAATGGCCATCGAGGCCGTGCTAAATTGCAAAACTTGCACCCAAGCCAAGTACGTTAGGCATCCGAAAAAACAATTGCTCGTAAATACTCCGATTCCTTCTTTTGCAGGCGAAATGTTACATATTGATATTTTCACCACCGATAAGAAACAGTTCTTGACCTGCGTCGACAAATTTTCAAAATTCGCCGTAGTACAACCTATACAGTCAAGAACTATTGTTGACATCAGAGGTCCCATCATCCAGTTGATGAACGTGTTTTCAAACACAAAGACCATCTATTGTGACAACGAGCCGTCTTTAAATTCAGAGACCATTACTTCACTGCTTAAAACCAGTACGGTGTGGACATTGTCGGTGTGGACATTGTAAATGCCCCGCCTCTACATAGCTCGTCTAACGGCCAAGTGGAACGCTTCCACAGTACCCTTACGAAAATCGCCAGGTGTCTAAAGTTTGAAAAAAATATTGAAGACACAACCGAACTAATCCTAAGGGCCACTGTTGAGTACAATCATTCGATTCATTCAGTCACGAACAGGAGACCGGCTGATTCAAGGTTGCCCGACCTGCCCAATAAATCCAAAAGGAATATAAAAAACAGGCTTGAGAAAGCCCAGGATACACAGCTTGAACGGTGTAATCCAGGCAGGCAGAACAGGGTTTTTGAGGTGGGTGAAACAGTCTTTGTAAAAAACAACAAGAGACTTGGCAACAAGCTTACCCCGCTATGCCAGGAAGAAAAAATCCAGGAGGACTTGGGTACATCGGTCCTCATCAGAGGGAGGCTGGTCCACAAGGACAACTTAAGGTAGTAATGTTATGCCTCACCCAGACATACCACCGGACGAGACGAGTAATAATAATAGGTTGAATTAGTCTCTCCTCTTATTAATTACTGGACCTTCATACTTATGTACCTATATCTGGCCTTGTCCCATGCTCGGATTACCGACTATACTCAGGCCAAATTCATTCCGGTTTTAGACGTGTGGGAGACACTACGTACCGTATCTTATTTTGGCAAGACATGACGTAGTGGGACGTACAACTAACGTATCCGATTATTGGCGATTTGGAAATTGAAAGTCATCCGAATCCCAACTGATAGAATGCAATAATAGACAGGTGAAATTTGACAACAAGATCCAATCACAGATAAGCATTTGTCCGATACAGTTAACAATTTATTAAAGGTGGCTAAGCAATCTCAGATAGATACCTCCCATCTTCATGAAACACTGCTAACCAGGAATAGAGTAATTCTTACAGAACTACAGAATTTAATGCTCACTATAACTTTGCGAAGGAGAACATTATAAGTCGAACCTTTCTCGATCACCCTGAACTGAGGTCCATCTTAAAACAAGCATCTCACGATAGACGTACCTATTATAAGCTTAATGGAAGTTTCTTCCATAAAAATATGTATCATTGATGTACTAATCCAGTACCCTAGAATAGAATTATTATGTAAGAAAAAAATATCTTCCCGGTAGTACACAACCACAACGTACTCAAGACACCGGAGAACACAGTAGCTGAGTGCAAAGAGGGCGTAATAGCCACTACAAGATGTATCACCACAACATTCTGCGAGCGTGCGGAAAACGATACCTGTGCACGCGGGTTACACGCTGGAACACTGCCAACTACAGAACGCGCCCAGCCACTTAGAACCAATCACAATGGTAACCGAAGGGATACTGATCATCGACAACAGCCCGGCGAGTATCATCACCGATGACAGGCCAGAAAACGAAATAGTTGGCACCTACCTCGTTATTCAACCATCGTTAATGGCACGAAATACCTTAACCAGAGGGGTATCTTGGAACGAACCCCTGGCACCGCATCTTCTCCTCTAATAAATGAACGGGTCACGACCCCGTGTTGAGCTTGGCATACCTACACAGATTCAATCAGGAGAATCTGGAGATCATTCGACAAGCTGAAGGTTATCTGGCAACGACCAACTGGCCAGGCATTGGGATCCTGATCGGAGCATCCACCTGCCTCCTAGTATGCTGCTCCTTCTACTTTCTGCAACACTTAAAGAAAAAGCGAGCACAGCAAGCACAGCATCGCCTTGAGGTGATAACCAACGTGGGTACACCCGAGGACGGGCGCATTTCGAGGGGAGGGTAGTTAAGAATAGTTAAGTATAGTTAAGTATAGTGGTTCGGATTTCCAACCGGGTACTTGAGTATCGAATTGAGGCACAGGGTAATAAGCCCAAGGTCACCCAAAGTCATGCAGAATACATGATCAGCATACCCGTACGGAACATCCGAAGCCTTGCACGAAGTGCAAGCTCGGCATTACCGCGGACAATGTCGCTGGCTCTGCCGGCTTCAACATAATTGTAACACTAAAACAGAATAAGAATAAAGGTAGAACTAAGCTTACGCTCACGTCATTGTCTCCCGCTAACGCGGCACTCTAAGTATTTTGCTAACACGACATTACTTAACTTATATAACTTGCTCTTATATTCCGCCACAGTCCGATTTGTCTGTATACGTGGAGCATATTTCTGCTATTGAGTCCATTTCGTCACTACTTTCTAGTAGTGATTACCTCTTTGTATTTGGTGACTTTAATTTGCCGGATGTGGTATGGTCTGATTCTCCAAATGTTTTGATGCCAACCACATCTCACGAATTTATCAATTCACTTTTAGAGATGTCTCTCTCGATAATTAATCCGGTTCGAAACTGTAATGGTCGTCTACTTGACCTTATTTTTGCATTGGATCCTTTCTCTAGTTCTGTAATACAAACATGTCCTTTAGTTGTCCCCGAAGACCCCTATCATCCTACTTTAGACTTAGTTTTTGAACTGCCTACATGTGAGCATATTTGTTCTATTAACCCAGTCGTTAAAACACGCTGTTTTCGTAAAACAGATTTTATAAAACTTAATTCATACATTTTAGAGACAAACTGGTCGCAATTGTACTCTTGTACTGACATTAACAGTGCTACTTCAATCTTTTATAATATTATAAAATCACTTTTTGACCAATGCGTTCCAGATGAGCTTCGCAGGAGAACTAATAGACCTTATTGGTTCTCTAAAGAATTAGCATTGCTTAAAAATGTGAAGTCTAGATATTATAAAAGATTTAAGAGTTCGAATAATCCTTCAGATTTTTCTCGTTATGTTATAGCCAGAACAAATTTTGTTGTTTGTAATTCGCGTTGTTACAATAACTATCTAATTCTTTGTCGTTTGCAATTTGCTCAGAATCCTAGGCAGTTCTACAACTTTGTCAAAACTAAACGAAAAACTTCCTTACTGCCCTCGCCAGTTTCTTATGAAGACATGAAAGCAAATACTGATCAGGCTTCAGCCGATCTTTTTACAGAATTCTTCCAAACTACTTATTCATCTTCAACATTTCTTTCTAATTCCCCTTATACGTATACCTTGCCGAAATCTAACTGTATTTTTAGTCCTGTGATCTTGGAAAATTCGTTACTTACCGAACTTAACTTAATCAAGCCAAGTTATTCACCAGGCCCAGATGGAGTACCAGGATGTGTACTTAGGTACTGTGCTGATTCTTTATGTAAGCCCTTGCTTAAATTATTTGAATTGTCTGTTAACTCGTGCTCTTTCCCAACCATTTGGAAGGAATCATTTATAATTCCTCTTCACGAACATGGTTCAAAGTCTGATGTTAGGAACTATAGGAGTATTGCCAAATTTTCCGCGATGCCTAAAGTGTTTGAGAAGCTAATAACATCTCAACTACAACACTCATGTAGCTCTATCATTTCATCCTGCCAACATGGTTTTGTGAAATCGAAATCTACTACCACTAACTTACTTGAGCTTACCTCCCTTGTTATTAAAGGTTTTCAGAATAAAAAGCAGACTGACGTAATTTACACAGATTTAAGCAAGGCTTTCAATTCCGTTAACCACTATCTCTTGCTTAAAAAACTTAGTACTATCGGATTTCCACACAGCCTTCTTATGTGGATTTCCGAATATCTTTCTTGTAGAATCCAAAAAGTTCTCTTTAAATCCTCACTGTCTAAGCCTGTCTTTGTTACCTCTGGTGTACCCCAGGTTAGCCACCTTGGGCCTTTACTTTTTAATTTATTTATTAACGATCTCCCGTCTATTTTCCTTTACTCCTATGTACTAATGTACGCCGATGATGTGAAGCTGTGCTTATCTTATAATGACAACAACTGTCCTTATTTATTGCAATCGGACCTGGATTTGTTTTTTGCTTGGTGTAAATGCAACTTGTTGTTTCTGAATTGCTCTAAATGTAAGATTATGTCATTCTAAAGAACCACGCCTCACACATTTAATTACATGCTCGACCGGGTTTCTCTTGAGAGATTAGACTGTGTCACCGATTTGGGAATTCTTCTCGATCATAGACTAAAATTTGACAAACATATCGCGCTTACAGTCAACAAGGCGACTCAATCCCTTGGACTTATCAAACGATGGTCTAAGGAATTCGACGACCCTTATACGACTAAGCTGCTATACACTTCTCTTGTTCGGCCTATTCTGAAATACGGATCTTGTGTGTGGTCTCCTCAATATTCGGTATACCAAGACAGAATTGAGTCTGTTCAAAAGAAGTTATTTCTTTTTGCTCTTCGCGGCTTTAACTGGGTTCCAGGTACTGATTTGCCTTCATACCGCAGTAGACTGCAATTAATTAACCTCCCATCTCTTACTAACCGTCGCATGATGCTGGGAGTTCTATTTTTACATAAATTAATAATTACCAAAATTGACTCATCTCTGCTATTGAGCCAAATTAACTTTTCTGTACCTTTGAGACGTACTCGTAACTTTACACCGATTTCTCTAAATACTTGTAATACTAACTATTCTCTGCATGAACCTTTTCGAGTTCTCTGTGTTGACTTTAACAGACTTTTCCGAGTCTTCAACTCAGAGTCCTCTTTTGATACGATTAAGGACCATATCCTTAACTTTTTAGCACGTAGTAATTTGCTCTAACTTGCTTTACTAATCATAGTGATCTGATTGGTTTTTTTTACATAATATTTAATTTTAAATTTAAAATATATTTTTTAAGTTTTAATTTATATTAAAAATTGTAATTTTTGGTCGACTGTTAATAGTTAACATTAAATAAATAAAATAAAAAAAAAAATAAATAAAACAGAAAAATAATTTGCCTCAATAACAGAAATGCGAGATGAAAGAGAAGAATTCCCAAGTCGGTGACACAGTCTAATCTCTCAAGAGAAACCCGGTTAAGCGTGTAATTAAATGTGTGAGGCGTACTTTGAGAATGACATAACCTTACATTGAGAGCAATTCAGAAACAACAAGTTGCATTTACACCAAGCAAAAAACAAATCCAGGTCCGATTGCAATAAATAAGGAGAAATGCTGTCATTATATGATAAGCACACAGCTTCACATCATCGGCGTACATAAGTACATAGGAGTGAAGGAAAATATACGGACGATCGTTAATAAACAAATTAAAAAGTAAAGAACCAAGGTGGCTACCCTGGGGTACACCAGAGGTAACAGAGACAGGCTTAGACAGTGAGGTTTTAAAAATAACTTTTTGGGTTCTACAAGAAAGGTATTCGGGAATCCACTTAAAAAGGCTGTGCGGAAATCCGATATTACTAAGTTAAATAGTGGTTAACGGAATGACATCAGTCTGCTATTTGTTCTGAAATCCATTGATAACAAGGGTGGTAAGCTCAAGAAAGTTACTGGTAGTAGATTTCGATTTCACAAAACCATGTTGGCAGGGTGAAATGACAGAGCTACATGTGTGTTGTAGTTGAGATGTTATCAGCATCTCAAACACCTTATGCATCGCGGATAATTGGGAAATACCCCTTTAGTTTTAATCATCTAACTTTAATCCATGTTTGTGAAGAGGAATTATAAATGATTCCTTCCAAATGGTTAGGAAAGAGCACGAGCTAACAGACTTCTACTTGACTCAAACTCTTTTATAATTAAGTTTTTCCGCCACAAGGTTTTGCAACATATAGTGTTGAGTGCTTCCGCTTGAACACTAATGTTAAATTGCTCTGGCTCTTATATGATAATATAAGTTTGACATCGTCAGTATACATTAGTATACGCGAGTGTGATAAAGTGGACGGAAGGTCGTTGATGAAAAGTATAAAAAATAAGTGACCAAGTTTTTGTATGTATAATATCGAATGTTTATTATTTGGTTTTCTCTTTATGCGTTTGCTGTAAAGATAAGAAAGTAAGCGTAAATCTAAGGTTTAAGAATGAACGCATGTATACTCGCTTGGTTCGAGTCGTCTGTCACGTTCCGTCCTCTCAGTGTACCGAGTATTGGATTGCAACAGCGGGCTCGTTTCCTGTCAACCGCTGATGCTGAATTCTTCAAGTGGCCGTTTCAATTCTGGCCACTTGGGTATGTCGTAAAAATACTTTATATTTAGGGTGATTCCTTAATACTTCGGGTGTAATATCTATAAGTTTACGGCTATCGGTGGTCCTTAAATATTTAGAGTGTAATGTGCTTTATTATTTACAGTGTTATATTATATGTCTTAAGATTATGGCTTATCGGCCACCGGTGGTGGCTTAAGCGGCGGTACTATCAGCGTGTTCTCAGGAATGTTAGTCCCTCCCTTTCTAATAAATAGATAAATAAATAAATAGATAAAAAATTAATAGATAAATGAGCCATGAGCCATTACGATAACCTTGTAATTATTTATTAATTTATTAATTAATGGCTCATGGGATCCAAAGTAATGCACATTACTTTAGACGGCAAGCCAGCATCCCAAACAGCCTTGTTCACTTCTCTGCGACCATATTTAGTTTAACCACAACAACTGCTGTGCCATTGGCGACAAATACATGCAGAAACTAGGGATTATATTAGATATAGGGGTAAACAAAGAAAACACACGCAAAATTAGTGAAAAAAAACAGAGTTACCACTATCAAGGGGATCAAATGCGGTAAGGAAAAGTGCAGTGACAACAGCTGCAATACAAACAGCTGACGCAGCAACATAAGCACAGGCAGCGACGGCAGCGAACTTGACGTTCAGGTACTGATCGCGTTGTCAAGGGCCACTCCCATCGCTTCCGATTGCTCGTAAGAACGATCCTTTTAGCAACTACACAAATTATACGAGTGTAAAAAATTGCCTTTTGTTGATGTAATGCTCTCGTCCCTGCATTCAATGACAGCAATGCAAGCGCACGACCGCATGTTAAAACGATACTTCCGAAAATATAACCATATTAACATTTGTACTACAATACGACCCTGGAACACCAAATCGTTTAACGTAATGTGAAATCTTATATTGTCCCACTTAGATTACAACCGACATATCTTGCATTGCTCAGCGTGAACTGGTCAAATAACATAAAGAACAATAATAACAGATGTAAATTGGTCAAACCACCAAAAATCATAAACTAAGCACTTTAGAATAGGGATCATGGGTAACTACTCCAATATGAAAGTAAGATGTTACCAACTTTGACCCGCAACATGTGTTCCAAAGCTATATGTAAGACTGTAGATAAATTAAAAAAATATCCAGATTTGATTTGCGTACAGTACCTAAAAGCCTAAAACTCAAATTTTGTGGCTCTAGCTCTATTTGGCATTGAAATTCCTGGGTTTATCCAGACGGACAGACTGAAATGGTTTAACCAATTCGGCTATTGATACTACCAAGAATATATTTTATGGTTTATGGGGTCAGAGATGATTTCTTCAGCTGGTTACATACTTATCCGCACATTCAATATCCCTTTACTACTCAATTGCAATTGACTGCTCTCTGTGCCTTTTTACTATTTTTTATAGTTAATACTAGTGATTTTTTAAATAAATGTTTGTCTGCAATTACGCAGCTTTTTGGCTTTACATTTTTGTTATTTCTAGTGCAATTACTCTGTCAAATAATTTTGGCGATAGCCCTTACAATTGTTTGTGTGGGTGTTTGTTTTGTTTTGATTGCGTTGTTCGTTTTACTGCGCTCTGACCGTTTGTTGTTGTTGCTGTCTCGCTCTTGTGGTTAAGCCGTGATTGCTGATATTTACATCAATATTTCCTTTGTCGCTTTAATAATGTGTTTGTTTTTGCCTTTTAGTTTTTGCTGTGCGTGTGTCCTTAAGGATTGCTGCTCTTCTCGGCTGAACCGTTGCTTAAGGTTTTTACCTATCTTTTGAATCCACAAGGTTACCTGTTCGTTGGAAAGAATCATATCTAATCCCACTCCATAAGAAAAGGTAACAAGACTGACATTTCAAGCTACAGAGGCATTGCAAAGCTATCTGCAATTCCTAAATTGTTTGTTGTAAATCAATTATATTCCCTGCCTAACGTGGATTTGTACAAGATCGTTCCACTGTGACGAATTTACTGGAATTTTCCACTTTGGTAAATGATGCATTTTAATAAAAAAGTCAATCCGATGTTATTTACACGTATTTTAGTGAAGCTTTTGACTCTGTCAATCATAATCTTCTTATCTTTAAACTCGATTGCATAGGTCTCCCACCCTCCTTATCTTATTGGATTTCCTCGTATTTAAAAGATAGAATCCACAAGTGTTACTGAGGTCTTCTTCTTCGAGGTCAATTTCTGTCACTTCTGGTGTACCTCAAGGTGGTTATTTATTAATGATTTACATACCATTCTATATCATTCCCATTGTCTCATGTATGCAGATGATGTTAAGCTTATCTGTTTATACACTTATCCCCTCAAAACCATTTACAAGAGGACTTGAGTGCTTTGCAACGCTGGTGTTTATGACATTTAGTCGTGTTAGACCCTTTTTAGACTCCTATTGACAATATTCCATTGCAACGTATATCCACGGTTAAAGACTTGGGTGTCTTATTTGACTGCAAATTGAATTTTAATTTGCATACATCTTCTATCACGAATGAAGCCAAGGGATTACTTGGATCTTTTAAACGTTGGTCAAAGGAATTCAATGATCCTTTTACCACAAAAATCTTTTACATTTCTCTTGTTCGGCCGATTCTGGAATACTTTGCGTGCGTCTGGTGCCCTCAGTATAGTGCCACCCAGGATCGAATTGAATGCGTTCAAGCAATTCGTGCTGTTCGCTTTACGTGGACTAAACTGGGACCCCAATCTTCGTCTACCGTCATACTCCAGTAGGCTTCTTCTTCTTTATCTTCCTTCACTAGTTAATCGTTGAAAACTCTTAATACTCTTTTTCTACATGAACTGATTATAGGCAATATAGAGCCTGCCTTCCTTTTATGTCGTCTTAGTTTTTCTATTCCTCGTCGTTGTACTAGGAACTGTATCCCATTGTTCCTTCCTACATGCACATACATGATCTCAAATGTATCTTCTCTTTCTTCTTTGAAATCTTCTCTTTTCCTATATCTTAGTAGAAACAATTACCCTCCATACATTTCTTCAATTTATCTTACTTCCCTTTATTTCTTCATTATACTGCTACTTTTATATACTATTCACTTCTAATAGTATATTTATTAGTAACAGTGTAAACCCTATTTACTAATTCTCTTATACATTAATACTTAATATACTAGGCGTCTATATGCTAATGATCCTAATAGTATATACGTAAGTAATAGTATATTGTCAATATTCTAACTCTCCTTTCTTCTACACTAATATAATAATATATTGATCTGATTGGGTTTTTCTGGGTTTTCCCCAATCCTCGCAACAAATGTTGGATCGTTTTAAATAAATCAATTTTTTTATATTATTATAAGCCAAATTTAGATTTAAATTTGTTTGAATTTCTATTGTAATTTTATAATTTTAATGCTTTATTTGTTTTAAACTTAATTTCGTAGGCAGCTGCTTTTAGTTGCGTCAAATAAATAAATAAATAAATTAGGGACCTAAATAATCGTGGAAGTCCAAGTTCCAAAACATTGTAGAGCCTACCTTTAAAAATGTATTTTTATATAACAAGTTGACCTTAAAAACTAGACCAGATTTGTTGGCTGAAAGTGAACACATTGTATGAATAGCAAAATTTTCAATTCCGAATGCAGCTTTTCCAAAATAATATTTTATTGGCATACAAAGTTAGTGATAAGTGGTAAGCGATAAGTAAAAAACTAGCTATAAGTCGACTTAGACCTACGCCAGCACCACCTCCACAAACTTATTGTATTGTAATATGGAATAGCGTTTATAGGAAAATAAATAATTTATGCAAGAGTATTGATTCTCAGAACAATTTACAAAGTCTCAGAGAAAATAAGATACGCATAAATTGGGCCATGGAACGCGTCAAGACATCTAGATTGACTGTTTTTTTTTTTTTTTGGAAAAGGAATCCAATGATCAAGAGTAAGTTATAGCAACAACATGGAAGACTAAATGGAACCAAAGAAGAGCTCACAGATGTAAAGAAATGATAATTCGACGTATTTACTACTGCTTTCCAAATTTCGCCGAAAATCGATGTTATGAATGTGGTCATTTAAACAAAAATCCAGCATATAATGGTGATGAGTGTCACTTAGCCATTTCATTTTTTGGACCAATAGAATTGGTGGCATGATCAGAACAGATCTTGGTGTAGCACATTTCAGTTTCAAGCGCCTTAAGGCACTGAGAAAACCTGGTGTGAATGAGGTCGAGGTGTACGTATTTGTTGTGAAGCATATGGCTACAGTCGACTTTTGTAAAAGAATGGTCTACAAAAATTTAAGCCAGTCACCATTAATGTATTCAATAAATTTACTCTATCCTTGTTGAATCAGTGAATACGCTCAGCTAAGCATGGCTTGGCCCGAAAACATTTTCCAGCCACACTTGCCAGCTATACTATGAAAATAGCATCATAAGCCACAAGAAAACAAAATATAACTAACACTTTGCAAGACACATTGATTTAATTTAACGTCCTACATAAAACTGTTTATATTGTGACAGATAATGACAGCTTTATATTGAAAACATGTGAAATATATCACTTCATATACCAGAAACATCGCTTCTACACATTTCGACTTTTGATATATATCAAGATGCGCATCAAAGCTGACCAGCACCTTCAGGATCCATCATTTCAATTTCAGAGGACAACAGTGATCTACACACAAAGACGAAAAATCAAATCCATAATTTCCAAGCTGAAAATAAAAAGCAGCATCTTTTTCGACTTTGGACATGAAATTATCGTACTTCTTTCATAGCCTTCGATTTTGGTGCCCTGTAACTTCCTAAAATGTAATTCTCTATCAATTTAAGGAGTAAACCATTTAAAAGAGCTCCTCGAAGTGGACGAATAAAAGGAATCAAAAAGTTAAGCCTTCGGTTGTACAGCTCATCACTTACGCGTCATATTCTTTGCGTTTGTTTTACTTACAATGGATGATGAGGTGGAATTTGTTTATAGCATTCGATAAATAGCAGAAGTCTGAGTGTTGATTTCATTCATCAGCTATAATGTGTGATATTATTTGTGAAAATCCAAATGCAGAGCCCGATTAAGGAGAGGATTCATTTACTGGTGACGATGATCAAGTTGTTGATTTTTGCCTGAGGAAGATGTATTCCATATTGAACAGGACGAAATAATCAAGGCAAATGAAATATTGGACAGTGATGAAGAAATTGAAGACGATCTATTCAATGAACCCAATACTCCACGACCATTGGCCGAGCGTGATGCATTTATTGGTATTCTTTTGACCATGTGTGTATCACACAGTAACATGCAGAAAGCGGCAGTTTTGTGGCATTCCGATGCGTTGACCATCTTTTGTTCAGCTATATCTTATCATCAATTCATAGTTTTTACACAATACAATCGTTTTGATAACGGACGAACTCGTGAGTTTCGCTAAAAAACCCGATAAAGCTGCGCCCATTCGTGATATATGGAATTTTTTGAACGAAAACGTCAAAGATAATTACGTTCCAATTATTTCCATATCGTGGCCGAACTAAAGTCACGCAACATATTCCATCGAAACTAAACAAAATATGGTGCGCATATGACTTCCAACTAAAATAACCGTTGCAAGGAAAATTGTATTGTGGTAGAACGGTAGGAGAGAGAGAGAAGTTGGTCAAGGCGAAAATGTTATGCTACAATTATCCAACCAAAGTGTGAGTGGCCGAAGATTAAAAGATTAAAACTTTTACGTCATATTGGATGGAACTAAACGTCTTGCTGCTATTGGACATATTACATTGATTTGCACCATACGATCAAATAAACGGCAAATTCCACCCAAAATAAAGAAGAAAAACACTCGCCCAATGCTTTCGTCGTTGTTTATTTTTTACCAAAACATTGTTTCACTCTGCAGTTATGTGCCGAGAAAGAATAAAGCGGGTAATTTGCTTTCCACATTCACATTCACAACTGTGTGAAGCGTGGGAAATTAAAAAAATATAGCTGTGTCAATCATATGTGATCGCGCGTTCACCAAATATTTCCATACGAACATTTTCCAGCCACACTTGCCAGCTATACTATGAAAATAGCATCCTAAGCCACAAGAAAACAAAATATAACTAACACTTTGCAAGACACATTGATTTATTTTAACGTCCTACATAAAACTGTTTATATTCTGACAGATAATGACAGCTTTATATTGAAAACATGTGAAATATATCACTTCATATACCAGAAACATCGCTTCTACACATTTCGACTTTTGATATATATCAAGATGCGCATCAAAGCTGACCAGCACCTTCAGGATCCATCATTTCAATTTCAGAGGACAACAGTGATCTACACACAAAGACGAAAAATCAAATCCATAATTTCCAAGCTGAAAATAAAAAGCAGCATCTTTTTCGACTTTGGACGTGAAATTATCGTACGATAATTGGTGTGGCCAGACTCGAGGTGTATAACCGAAGGTTTTAGAATTGGTACTTTTACCAAAATTACTACAATATGTCGCTTACAAAATAAATCTACAAATTGTTTTGGGTTTGTCAGGGTCTTCAGGCACTAGGGCACAGCGTTATTTAAGAAAATACATTTAATGTTCTAATGCTAACTGCAATATTGCTTTATTCACTTGCAATATATTTTATATTCTAATGTTAAAATAAAAATATAATAGTTCAGAATGTTAGGCAGCCGTCTGCCACCGATCCACACTTGTCAGGCCCGCTTTTCAGAATCCTCTTCCCTCTCTCGTGATGTTATCGATTACCCTTTGTGTCGGGTAATCGCAGGGATGTTAATGTTGGGTGACACGCGATTACTATCGTCCAATCAGGATTTCGGTTCGTCCTCGAACCGGCCATTTTACATGTCAGCTATGACATGCTTATGATAGTTGGAGTTTGGTTCTCGTCCAACTCATTCTCGTTATCGTCAGCATCTAGCTCAGGACATCTACACAGGAACACCATGGCTTCATCTTGTCGGATGCGTATTCTGAACAGTACTTCTGGGATGTTATCTGCATACCAGGTATGTCTTTTATCATATAGCGATCGGTGCCGAGGATCTTTGTTACTTAATATGGCCCACGATATTTAGGCTCTATTTTTCGCGAATCTCCTGTAGCAGGGTGCTCATTTTGTACAACAACTAGGTCACCTGTGGAATATAAGAAAGAGTTAGAATGTTTGTGGTCAAACCGCTCTTTCTACTTGGCTCGCAGGGCAGCTATGTTTACAGCTGCCATGTTTCGTTTTTCATGGATGTTATCTGTTTTGGCGTTTCTTTTCATTTCAGCATGTATTGCGGCTGTCATCTGATTCTGTATTACGTCTATTTGTTTGAAATTGAAGACCAGGTTGTTTGGGCTAAAACCAGAAGTTTCATTTATCTGTGAATTGACTGTTCATTGAATTTCATGCAGACAGCAATCCCAATCTTTGGATGATGTACTGGTAGTACGTAGACAGTTTTCTATTAATTGATTAGCACGTTCTGTGTTGTCCAATTGCTCGGGGTGTACGTACGGCGTTTTTAATATGCATGATGTTGTTATGCTTGCAATAATTTTCAAGCTGTGCAAAGGTGAACGCAGTTCCACGATCTGAGATTATACGTTTAGGCAAACCAAAAAAAAACTAGAAATTTCGTTCAAGGCATTTATGGCTGGTGTTGTCTTTGTAGTCTTTACCGCTTTCATAATTAAATATGTACTAAAATCATCGGATACGGCAAAAACGTGTGTATGCCCGCTTTTGCTACGGCTGAAGGGACCCAAATGGTCGATACGTAACTGCCGAAAGGAATTGGTTCAAGATCATTGTAGTGTACACTTCCTTCCTGTTTACCTTCCTTCTATTTATTATAACAACATTCGATACATGACTATATATATTTCTTGACATACTTTCGTATTTTCGGCAACCAAAAACGTTTTTGAATCCGTTGAATTGTTTTCTCTAAGCCAGCATCGTCATGGCAAAGTTTTACAATGCGCCATCTAACTGCACTTGGCACTACATAGCGAATTTCATCATTTATTTTGCGATAGATTCGGTGATTTTTGAAAACGTAATCCTTTTTGATCTGATTCAATTTTTGTACTCCATGTTACTATTGTAGTTAGGATTTGGTATATCTCTACTTATGACGGGTCTTGTAGTTGCATCGTAGCCAGCCAATCTTTGACATCCTTGATTATTATACGTACAAATTCGTCTAGAGTTGACTTCTGTGCTGAGTCTGCTGCTCGGCTCAAGGTGTCTATATGAGCCATTTTAGAACCCTCACGATGTATCATGTCGCAGTCGTAGTCGATAATTTGTATCCACCACCTAGCGATCTTTGGTATCAGGTCTTTATTCGTTTTGGCCTTGGCAATAGCGAAGCAGTCAGTAAAAGGACGAAAAGGTTTTCCCAGGCAGTTAGGCCTAAGAAATGCCTGACATGTGTAACACTCGTTGTTTTTGCAAAGTTCCTAATGGCTGTTGTTTTGTTTTCACCTGGGAAGATGCCGTTTTTATTTATAATGTGACCCAAAAATATTATTTCTGTGTTGACGAATTTACATTTATCGAGTCGTAGCGTTAGGCCACATTCTTTGAGGAGCGAGAAAAACTTTTCAAGTCTTTCAATTCCTTCCTCGAAAGTTTTGCTGGGAATCAGAACGTCATCAAGATACACGATTACTTCTCCATTTTCTATTTTACTCGTTATCTTGTTCATCATACACTGGAAAACGGCAGGTGCTTTGACGAGTTCAAAAGGCATTCAATTATATTCGTTCTTTGTAATTTCATCTATTTCAATTTGGTGGTACCCCATGCGAAGATCTAGCTGCGTGTATTTCCTGTCAAGCAACTCCTCCATATTAGGTATAGGAAATGGCTGCTTAATTGTGATTTTATTTAATGCGCGATAATCGACACAAAGCCGATGTTCACCATTTTGTTATTTGACGATAACGATTCCTGTGGCATACGGTGAATCAGACGGACGGATAATACCCCCTCCAGAAGATCTGAAATTATATTGTTTACGACAGGTTTCAATGCAAAAGGTGTGCGATACGGTTTTATCGATATTGGTGTATTTGCCGACAACTTAATTTCCATTTTAGTAAGAGAACACCTTCGTTAATCTTTGGCATCCTCTGCAAAGCATTTTGAATTTTCTTGGACGACTTCGTTAACACGGTCCAGCTCATATTGTTCGAGATCTTTTCCAGCGGTAACCTTGTTGATGTTTTCAATGAAGCATTCTTCTCCCTGAAATATCAACTTGCTACCTTCACGACACAAAATATCTGGCCGTAGTAATATGTTTTCATTGATAAGGCTGTCCTTAACAATCCACATCTCGGCAATATACATGTTGTCATCTATTTTAACCTTCGCAGCAAGCATCTTTGTACAGAAATATTTTCCACCCCCAAATTCATTCAAAGTAACCGCGCAATTTGTTGATACCCCAATTTGATCGCAAAACGTTGGCGAATCAGTGTTCGTGTACTGCCAGGATCAAGAAAGGCTTTCGGAGTCATGCCATTGACTGAAACTATTTTATTAATGTACTCCATTGATTTACGACTTATGTTGTTCACCTTCTCGTTTGTTTTGGGAACATCTGGGTATCGATTGGTTTCATGATTTGTTCGGTTACAAATCGCACAACGTGACTTACGCTGAGGTTCCGGACATTTCGAAGCTATATGTCCAACCTTTTGGCAATTATAACATTTTATGCCTTTTTCCCCTTTATCGTTATTCTGTTCAATCCTTGCCGTGCTTACATTTTGTGTCATCTTGGAATTGTTTGTTGGGATGTGTCTAATTTCATTATGGGCTCCTTAGGTCAATATATCTGTTAACAAATCTCTACATACATCATACAAGTATTTATTAGATATATTTCGTTTCAAGTCATAGTTTTTCATTTATTCTATTAATAATATGTGTAGCTATCTCTTTATCTGTTAACTCACCCTTGTTACCCATTGCATACATTTTATAATAAAATTCCCGTGGTGATTCGTTTGAAGCTCTTCGTGTTTTCGACATGGCAATATGTATATCGGCAGCGTTTTCGATGTGCGGAAAATTATTCAAAAATCGTTGAGCAAAATCCGACCAACAATGTACAATGCCATCGATAGTATCGATCCAGAAGCGAGCAGCTCCTTGCATTTTCTGTTGTACTCCAGAAATAAGCGTTTGATCATCCCACCCACAACTGTTTCGTAGATTTTCAACTCGTTGGGTAAATCTTTGAGGACTTAGCGAAGTATTCCACTTCGGTTTAAAATCAGGAATTAGTGATAACATTTCTTTAACGTGACTAAAATTTCTTGCAAACGTTGCATTTTTGGCATAATTAATTGCATTCGGCTGCAAATAATCAATAGGTATACACCTCGGAGTATTGTATTGATTATTGTAAAAATGTTTTTGTTTGTATATCCGTGTAGATGTGACGTAACTTTTGGTTCGTTTGGCATACGTGTATTCACATATGCAAAATGTTGCTGAACAGTTGCAACATGATCGCGTCTATATGGCTGAGATGTAGCTACATTTTCATTATGTATACTCAAATTGGTTTGTTGCAGAGCCGCTGCAACATGTTCGTGCCCATGTAACTGATAAATATCACGATTATTGTTGTACACATTTGAATCCATTAAGCCGTTTTGTTGCCGAGACGTTGGAATATTGTCGTACCCACCGTTGGGCAAACGTGCGTTTTGTTAATTGGGTTGGCTACGAGACGTTGCAACCTCATTGAATCGAGGACAAGCATACAGCTGTGACGTTGCTGTATTAACGTTGACTAACTGCGAATTAATCGAACCGATTTGATGCCCAGACGTTGCAACAATATCATTTTGAAAACGCGCGCTTTGTTTGTTGGTACCTATGCATCTGTGACGTAGCTACATACTCGTTGGAACCACGCACGTTCACATCGTGTTCAAGTTCGTTGTTTCGTTGAGTCACATCAAACATATTTGAATTTAACGGCTGTGCTTGAGCTGGTTGTACTGGCACGTATGATTTTGTACTCGGCACTGCATCATATTTTGAATGATCGAGAATAGGCGACGAAATCTAAGACGGATGGAACGAACGAACGAACACACCACATACAATCTTTTCTAATTCGGTAATTTTGTTCTGCATCGAACAATTCTGATTTTCTAGGCTTTCATATTCGTCATTACTGCCAATTTCTCGAATGCGTTGCATAAGCTGCTCTCGGCGGCACCTGTCCTGTGGGGCCCTCTTCGTTGTATAGTTCTTCGGAATTTTTTTTTTCGCTTTTTTTTTCAGTAGCGTACGTCGCATTCGTTTTTAAATGTACACATTACTCTGATCATGCCACTTCTGAATTGTCACTTGCAAAATAAATCTACAAATTGTTTTAGGTTTGTCAGAATTTTCAGGCACTGGGGCAGAGCGTTATTTAAGAAAATACATTTAATGTTCTAATGCTAACTGCAATATTGCTTTATTTACTTGCAATATATTTTATATTCTAATGTTAAAATAAAAATATAATAGTTCAGAATGTTAGGCAGCCGTCTGCCACCGATCGACACTTGTCAGGCCCGCTTTTCAGAATCCTCTTCCCTCTCTCGTGATGTTATCGATTACCCTTTGTGTCGGGTAATCGCAGGGATGTTAATGTTGGGTGACATGCGATTAATAGGGTGACAAATGTACATATAAATAATTTGTATTTTCTTTTAACGGGAAAGACATAGGTCATAGGATGGTATGGAATACCGAGTCTACAAATTTGTTTCCTCTAAATTATCTTCTGCAAGAATGCGCGTGATAAACCATTTGATACTCCTAAAATCGCAGCCACATCCGGAAAATTTGTATCATCTTTGATAATCTGATCAATACATGACTTAGTAGATTGTATATACTCATCGTTAAAGTTCAATTGTGAGGTCAGATTTCAGCCAAAACATGCCATGTGGTATTGGCCGTTCGGCTAGTTCTTTAGCCCGCAACAATAGATCAATATATCAAATAAACAATAATCGCATGTTGGACTTTATTACTTACTCATTGATCAAATTGATCTATAATAAGGTGTTAGTGGGTCGTCATTTTAAAAATCTAAAAAATTATGTCTGCTAGATAATACAAATAAGAGATGTTAAATTATACGAACACTAATCTCTTGATAGGAAACGAAGAAGTGAATATAGGTTATATTATTGTATATTTAGTTGACAGACCTTGTAAAGATTCGATAACATGTGGAATTAAATTAATTCTTTATTGGAATTAAACACGCGAATAATATTGAAATGGTTATACAAATATTTATTTTGGTTCCCGGTGAAGAGTCTATTTGCATTCAAAACACTTAAAGCAACTTAGTGGCGTAAAATATTATCTATATGACCCTTAGATTATCTATATGAGTCTTAAAAAACACAACATGCTGGGCAAGTAAGCAGTGCAAATGCCTCGAGTGCTTAGATGAATAAATTAAAGTTATTTCTAACTTTTAAAAATAAGGAAATAAATTATCAGTTCGTCAATCTCTTGCCTGCAATGAAAATATAAGTTGCTCAAAATCACAGACTTGAATCATATCCAACGGACGCTTTAATATTCGGTGCAGCAGATGTTGCCACACATATTTCAGTCTGTGTAAATGCTAATAATGGTTATAATTCTTTTAACTTAAATAAGGGCGAAATACTACTCAAAGCACCAGATGAATCAGTAGGCAAAGCAGCTGTCCTGGAAGCAGGTTAATCAAAAATCGGTGCAGAAAGCAAAACAGAGGAAGAGGTGCAAAGAGACCCCCATCAACAGGTAATCGATCAGTTTCATCAGTTTCAGTTATTCGACGAAGCGATCACATCAACTTAATCTGGGCTATTAAAGCTTAAGATTATTCGCACCGACCCACCTGGTACACTCAAAAATAATACAACAAGCTCAATAATATGTTCGGTTATCACGACATCGTGCCTCCGAATACCTGTATAGCTTTAAATAGCAAACATTCGCTTGATTGAAATTAATCCATGAAAAGGGAATAATATTTTCTAATAACAAACAACAACTTTTCTATGCATTATTATATGAACACTCTTCGGATGAACGTGGGTTATCTGGGTAAAACAATACTTTCTAGGAAATATAGAGAAGTTTATGATTCCATTGTTTGCCAATGACCATAACTTAGAATAAATTATTATGAAACATTCTCCGCTGTTGTTTAATATGAAAACATAACATTTTTGTTAGGTGTTGCTGCATAAAAAAATCTTCATCAGTTAAACGTGTCAAATGCATATTTGAATAGCAACATATAGAACAGTATATACATATATAGTTGTGTAAACTATAATTTGTGAATCGAACAAATGGCCCGTGCTGAACACTAAGGCCAACGCCAACACCTTTTAAATAAAAAAGCGATTTAAAATTCAGTAAGTTATATTTTATTTGAAGATTATTCGGTGTGTTGTGTTTTATTTGAGGGTTACCTTAAGACTGATTAAATAATGCTTAGAATATTCTAAGCGTACCGCGCTTGGTTCATTGTTTACAATATTTTTAACGCTGAGTGCGGGTTTTTCGTGCATCGTCCTATTGGTTATTGTCTACAGTTTTGGCGCATCGAGCTATTTGTTTTGTTTAAATTATTGTTGATGCTGTTTTTCTTTTAACTGGGTATAGTGGGGACGAGATTACGTCACTTCCCTCCCCTTAGAAGGAATCATATACTTAGGCTTAATACAAAGAGGGGAATGGATTTTGTACCATTTCTATTTCTTGTGGTTCATTTGGTATTTCATTTGCTTGTTTTCCTAGTTTTATATGCCAAAATATAAATGGGATAGTAATTACATATTTGGAATATTAGTATAATATAATAGGTAAAAAATTATGATTATTATAATTATGTAAAGTGTGATATTATTTTTTGATATTAGTTTAGCAATGTCATCGTGTTTTATAATCTTAATCTTAGTTATGGTATATCCAATGGTGTGTACAGTGGTGTTAGGTCTATTTCTGGCTTTAAATAATTTTCACTTAAGGTGATGGATTCAATTTCAAGTTTACATTGTGCTATTCTAATAATTTTGTTGCCATCTACTTTTATCTTGTTATTTAGTTTTTGACAATATTGTGTAATTGTAGTTTCGATAAGATTCCTGTAAGAATTACATTGCGTTCTACGCATTTGATCACTTCTTTTGTGGTATGGGTATAAAATTACAGATTGGATTTTTACGATTCATAATATTACTGATACATTCATTATTTTGATTTTAAGCTTTATGTTCGTGTTCAAAGTAAGAGTGTTTATCTGGGTGGTCCAATTTAATTCTCCACCTTTGTAGTTCAGCACTTGGTTCTTTAAGAGTATGTAACCACCTGAGGGGTAGATGGTCACTACGTATTTGGAAATAGCTTCCAAGTAGATATTGACGAAATGTGTTAGTTTTCCAAGCAATGGTAAGTAATTCTTTTTCAATGGCAGTGTAATTTAATTCATGTTCTTTTAGAGCTCTGCAAATGAAAGATATTGGATGACCACTTTAAGAAAGAACAGCTCCAAGAGCTATGATACATTACTAGCATCCGTTGTTAATATAAACTTCTTGTCGAAGTCAGGGAGTTTCAGAATTGGTTCACCAGTTATTAAAGCCTTAAGTTTATTAACTGACTCTATATATGCATGATTTTTAATGTTTACTTAAGCTCCTGTTTTTAAATATTGGGTCATTGGTTTTACCACATTGGTGTAGTTCGGAATGAATTTACGATAATTGCCAGTCAATCAAACAAATGCTCGAAATTCCTTTATATTTGTTGGAATTGGATATGAGACTATGGCCTTAACTTTGAGAGGATTTGCTTTGATTCCGTCGGGAATACCTTGTTAAGAACTCGCAATTGTCTAATTGCAATTTTAAATTAGCTTCCGATAGTTTATCGAAAATAAGTTGTAATGAGTTTAAATGTTCCTCAACAGATGTGAAAAATACGATTATGTCGTCTAGGTAAACTAAGCAATGTTTATTAAGTAGGGGTCGAAGTAAGTACCTTTGGAATGTAGCGGATGCGTTTTTTAGGTCAAATGACATACAAATGTATTCGTAATGACCAATATTGGTAGAGAATGCTGTTTTTGGTATGGATTCTGAATAAATTTCTATCTGGTGAAATCCTCTTGCCAAGTTAAAAGTTGTGAAATATTTACATCTTCCTAATTTACCAAGAAATTCATCCATTATAGGTAGTGGATATATATCGGAAATTGTGATTTCATATCATTTCTATAATCTATTGTTACTCTGTATTTACGTTCACCGGAACCATCGGGCTTTTTGGATACAAGCCAAGTGGGAATATTATATATGATGAATTACTTCCTCTAATTATTCCTTGTTCAAGCATTTCCTCAACTTTTTTTCCTATTTTCTGCGCTTGTGCTTGTGGGTATTGTTTTGAATAAATGGGAGAATTATGTTTTGTATTAAGAACATGTTAAATTGTATTTGTGAAACTTAGATGGTCTCCTTCTATATATTGAAGATTCTTGTAATAGTTTCTTTAGTTTAACGTCTTCCTCTTGATTGGGATGGTCAAATCTAAATTGGTCAAAACTAAAAATTTTTGTTAGTACAGGAAATGAGTTTGTTTCTGATTCTAATGTTTGTTGTATGAAAAAATTTTGATCATCATCTGGACCTAAATATATAAATGGATATGATTTGTCAAAAACAGTAACTGTGAGATTTTTGTAATTTATAATAGATTATGCCTATTATGCAATTTTCTGCCAATTAACATATCGTACTGTTTAGAGAAATTATGTAAATCAAATTGTTCGGGAATTTAAAATATGTTATTGCCGGGTAAAAGAACGGATTCATTAAGTGTCATGATACCATTTGATGTATGAACATCGCATTTAGTATTTTGGATTGGGAGTGAAGAGATATTTTTTGAATCATATTTATTGCGCATTCTGTTTACTGTTTTAATGTTTTACCTTTATGTTTTATTTCTAAGAATTGGTATTGTCTGGGTCTGGTAATTGACAATTTTCCAACTTTAATTTATTTTGGTTTGGTTCGGTTGTTGTGTCATATTCTTTTTATTCGTACTGGGTTTGATGATTGGAGTCAAAATAGTTTTGTTCGTACAGCTGTTTTATTTTTTATTTTTTTTATTTTATTTATTTATTTAATGTCAACTATTAACAGTCAACCAAAATTCGAAAGTGACAATACAATTTTAAATATAAATTAAAACTGAAAAAAATATAATTTAAATTTAAAATTAAGTATTTGAATAAAAAATTTAAGTTAATATCTGGGGTGTTCAAAATAAGAATATTAATTGATCCAACATTTGTTGCGGGGATTAAGGAAAAACCCAATCAGATCACTATGATTAGTAAAGCAAATTAGTGCAGATTACTACGTCCTAAAAAGTTTAGGATATGGTTCTAATCGTATCAAAGAGGAATCTGAGTTGAAGACTCGGAAAAGTCTGTTATAGTCAACACAGAGAACTCGAAAAGGTTCATGCAGAGAATAGTTAGTATTACAAGTATTTAGAGAAAGTGGTGTGAACTTCCAGAGTACGTCTCAAAGGTACAGAAAAGTTAATTTGGCTCAATAGCAGAGATGAGTCAATTTTGGTAATTATTAATTTAGGTAAAAATAGAACTCCCAGCATTATGCGGCTAGTAAGAGATGGGAGGTTAATTAATTGCAATATATTGTGGTATGAAGGCAAATCAGTACCTGGAACCCAGTTAAAGCCGCGAAGAGCAAAAAGAAGAACTTCTTTTGAACAGACTCAACTCTGTCTTGGTGTACCGAATATTGAATGTGTGGTCTCACACAAGATCCGTATTCCAGAATATGCCGAACAAGAGAAGTATATAGCAGCTTAGTCGTATAAGAGCCGTCAAATTCCTTAGACCATCGTTTGATAAATTCAAGAGATTGAGTCGCCTTATTGACTGTAAGCGCGATATGTTTGTCAAATTTTAATCTATGATCGAGAAGAATTCCCAAATCGGTGACACAGTCTAATCTCTCAAGGAAAACCCGTCCGAGCATGTAATTAAATGTGTGAGGCGTACTTCTATAGAATGATATAATCTTACATTTAGAGAAATTCAGAGACAACAAGTTGCATTTACACCAAGCAAAAAACATATACAGGTCCGATTGCAATAAATAAGGACAGTTTTTGTCATTATATGATGAGCACAGCTTCACATCAACGGCGTACATTAGTACATAGTATAGAAGGAAAATAGATGGATAAAATAGATAGATTAAATAAATTAAAAAGTAAAGGCCCAAGGTGGATACATAGTGGTACACCACAGGTAACAAAACAGGCTTAGACAGTGGGGATTCAAAATAACTTTTTGGGTTGTGCAAGAAAGATATATATCTATATATATATATATAAAGTGAAATGATAGAGCTACATGAGTGGTGTAGTTGAGATGTTATTAGCTTCTCAAACACTTTGAGGCATCGTGGATAATTTGGAAATACCCCTATAGTTTTTAACATCAGACTTTGAACCATGTTTGTGAAGAGGAATTATAAATGATTCCTTCCAAATGGTTGGGAAAGAGCACAAGTTAACGGACAATTAAAATAATTTAAGCAAGGGCTTACATAGAGAATCAGCACAGTACCTAAGTACACATCCTGGTACTCCATCTGGGCCTGGTGAATAACCTGGCTAGATTAAGTTAAGTTCGTTAAGTAACGAACTTTCCAGGATCACAGGACTAAAAATGCAGTTAGATTTCGGCAAGGTATACGGATAAGGGGAATTAGGAAGAAAGTTAGAAGATGAATAAGTAGTTTGGAAGAATTCTGCAAAAAGATCGGCTGAAGCCTGATCAGTATTTGCTTTCATGTCTTCATAAGAAACAGATGATGGCAGTAAGGAAGTTTTTCGTTTAGTATTGACAAAGTTGTAGAACTGCCTAGGATTCTGAGCAAATTGCAAATGACAACAAATTAGGTAATTATTGTAACAACGCGAATCACAAACAACAAAATTTGTTTTGGCGATAACATAACGAGAAAAATCTGAAGGATTATTCGAACTCTTAAATCTTTTATAATATCTAGACTTCACATTTTTAAGCAATGCTAATTCTTTAGAGAACCAATAAGGTCTATTAGTTCTCCTGCGAAGCTCATCTGGAACGCATTGGTCAAAAAAGTGATTTTATAATATTATAAAAGATTGAAGTAGCACTGTTAATGTCAGTACAAGGTACAATTGCGACCAGTTTGTCTCTAAAATGTATGAATTAAGTTTTATAAAATCTGTTTTACGAAAACAGCCTGATTTAACGACCGGGTTAATGGAACAAATATGCCCTTATGCGGTTCAAAAACTTAGTCTAAAGTGGGATGATAGGGTCATAATGTTGTTGATTATAATATTGCCGGTGGTCAAAATTTTGCTGTTGGTCATAATTTTGTTCGTACTGTTTATTTTCTTGAGAATTTTGGAATCTGGATTCATCAATAGACATTTTTATCTATTCACTGTTTGATGGTCGAGGTGTTTTAAATGACTGTTTTCGCTGAAAGTTGTTGTTATTAAACCTGGGGGCTTGTTGTGGTGTTTGGGGACTGAATTCCTATTGAACATAGTTTGTGGATTTGTAAATTTATTAGGACCAAATTGGTTTAGTTTGTTTGTCATAGGATGATTATGGAACATTGGTTGTGTATAAGTGAGTCTGGGTGGGTTAAATTATGTTATAGTGGTTGATAATATTGTCTGGGTGAGTATTTCTATCGGTTAGTATTAAGCTGTAGTGGTTGGGAATAATGTGGATACCTTAGTTGGAAATAAGTTTGAATAATTTGATTCATTTTGAATGTATTCGGATTTTGGCTTTGAAGTTTTTTTTTGTTTTCATTATGTTTACTTATGCCAACATTGGCGTGTTCTTCATAAGTTCCATCATTCTGTTCGTTTTCAATTGTGCTTTGTCGTAGACGGTTGCGTTTATCAGTGCTCGTGGTATATTTCTATTATTTTGTTTATTTGTATTTAAATAATCAATTTTTTTGCTAACAAAACTATTTTATTTAGTGCGATACATCGTCCGCCTATTTGTGTAACTATTTCAAGTGTTAAAGTAGATTTTAACTTTTTTTCTGTTTTCGTGTCGGTGCACTCTCACGCAAACGTAAGTGTTTGTTACTAACAGTTTCGTTTTAGCGCTCTTTCTTATTTGCATGCATTTAAGCATACTAACACTGTTTGTTGTAGTTGCTTTTTGTGTTTGTCGCTTTCCCTCAGTTTCTTTTTCCCTCGTTCTTGTAGTAACTGCATTGCTCGCGTTCCAGCGCTAGTTGTTTTTGTATTGATTTTGAGTATTCGTGCATTAGATTTGTCTCTCGTTTTTCCCTTTCTTGCGCAGGGTATTTGTTATTTTTGACTCGTCTTGTATTATTTTTTTAATTACCATTTCATATATAATAATGTCTGTCTCCTGCATTAAAAATTGTAAATGTCAGTCCGATACCAAGGCTGAACTAATTTATTGTTGGTTGTGTGACAATATAGCACATGTTAAATGTGCTGGTTATGCAACCAAGGTGAAAGATTATATTTCCAGTAAGTCTGGACTCGGGTGGTGTTGCGACTCTTGTCGCGAGGCTGAATTAAATTTGCAAAAATTTATGAGGCAGACAAGACAGGGCTTTAATACCCTCCGAGCTGCATTCACCAAACTTCATGGTGATTTCCAGTGCTTGGATGATAATTTTAATAATTTAAAATTGTCATCCATGCCACCTGAGCTGAAGAGCTATCTACACCAGTCTCTTCGGCGACACCACAATTTTTAACTCCTCACCTTTCGCCTACACCTTCGATATCCCAAAATTATCCAGATACTGTCGAGCCTACGAGTTATTATTCGCCTGCTCCTATTAGGGGATCTAAGAGCGTGATTGCAACTGATTCGTCGGTCAGCAACACTGCTCTTAGTTCTCCCAATACATTGTCCGTATCTATTTCCCTTCATGCAATTAGGGCTGCTAAGCCCCTGATTGCTGTCCCAATTAAAAAACAAATTTTCATCTCTAGGCTTGCCCTTGACACTTCGATTGATGATGTTAAGTCCTACATCCAATCGAAGTCTAAACTATCTGATTTATCTGTTGATAAATTTAGATTTAGTTATGCCAGAGAAAGTAGCTCTTTTAAAATTAGTGTTCCGGCGGAAGCATTCAACACTATATGTTGCAAAAACTTCTGGCCGAAAGACTTAATTATAAAAGAGTTCAAGTCAAGTAGAAGAAATCGGCCTCCGATTGCTCTGCCTCCTTCATCTACTTCATCCTTATCTTTTAACAACGTAGCAAAAAACTAACACTTTCCTTAACGTACTAGAATGTTAGAGGGCTTAACTCTAAACTTAATAGGCTTTATGTAAACAGTTTTTCGTTTGATGCTAACATTATTATCATCACTGAAACCTGGCTAAAGCCCGAAATTTCAGATTTTTCATTATTTTGCAATAAATACACATCTTTAAGATGCGATCGTTTGTCGCGTATAGGAGGTGGTGTCCTTATTGCTGTAGACTCTGATCTTATATCAGAATCTATTTTATCTCTTTGCCTAACTAACATTGAATTGATTGCCGTTAAAATTATATATTGTTATAAGTAATGTTATCAATTGTTTCATATATTAAATGCACGTCTTGTTGTATGATTGGTTTTGAAGAGACTGATCGTTCTCCTTTATTCAAATATGTTCAGAGGCTTATTACATAGAATATTATAAGATAGCTCTGCCGCTAAGAACGTCGGCAGAGAGAGAGTTGCAGTATGTATGTATGTATGTGGCTATGTATAGACATGTATATATGTACAGACGGCACATACTTGAAAAGTGTTTACGTTAGCGATCCCACGCTGCGGCCAGTCCGCATAAGTGACGGATCCTATTACTGCACTTATAAACATAGCAACAAAGTGTCGTTATGTTATGAGTTATTACTCTTACTTTTAAGTTGGGCATATGACCACTTGTTATACTGTATACTCTACAATACTGTGGGCATATGCTCGTTTGGCATACAACATACTACACCTCCCTTTTTAAAGAAATAACGTAATATATGTAGTTATTTAATATAAAAATTATGTATAGGTATTATTTTTATTTTTATATCTTTATATAATATGTTGTAAAAAAAAAATTTTTTTTTTAAATTTAAAAATTTTTTTTTTTATTTTAGATTTTGAAATATATATATATATATATACATATTCTTTTTTTTTGTTTTTATTTATTAATCTTTTTTAGCCTATCCTTATGAACTTTTTGTTCCTTATTTTTCTTATTCTTAATAATTATATTATTATTTTTTTCTACACTAATGACCTCGAATGGTCCTATATAAGAAGATTCTAATTTATGACCTGTTTCATTCTTTAAGTAAACTTGGTCTCCTATTTCTATTTTAAAATCTAATACTTTCTTATCATTTATTTCTTTTTGCTTAATTTTATTTTTTTCTAAAAGTATTCGAGCTCTCTTATACGCGTTTTCTAGTCTAAACTTAACTTCTTTAGAATAATCTTCTATATTATATATAGGTTCTATCGTATTTACGCTATTTAATTGTATTGGTAAGTTATTTTGTCTACCAAATACTAGTTCATATGGACAATAATTATGGGTTACTGATGGTGTTGTGTTAAAACAATACACGAAATACTGTAACCATACGTCCCAGTCAGTTTTATCTACTGATATATATGAACGAACGTACTCATTGAATGTCCTATGACTTCTTTCAACGGTACCTAATGTCTGGTGGTGGTGTGCTGTAGATGTTATGTTATCTATTTTTAGATATTTGCACAAGTCAGTTATAATGGAATTTTTATATTCTGTTCCCATGTCCGTAATGAACGTCTTCATTGGACCGTACTTCAGAATAAAAGATTCGAATATGGCTTTTGCGACAGTTGTTGCACTTTTGTTTGCAACAGGAATTGCTACTAAATACTTTGTCAAATCACATATTAAAGTGATTGCGTATTCATTCCCATTTTCCGAACGTGGTAGTGGACCAATTGTGTCTACTATCACTCTGTCAAAAGCATATTGTGGGGTTTCGGTTAAAATCATAGGTGATCTTGTGTGTCTCGTCGTTTTCGACGTCAGGCATTTTGGACATTTATTTATGTACTCTTTTACATGTTTAGTCATGTTTTTCCAATAATATTGTCTCTTTATTTTTGATATTGTTTTATTTATGCCTGTATGACCTCCTTGAATTGGATCGTCATGGAATGTAGACAATATAGCTTCTTTTTCTTTTATTGTTTCTATTTGGGTCACCGGGTTGAGTAGCGCTACTCTCAATGAAATTAATATTTTATTGCCCATATTTTTGAAATTATCGATTGAAACGTGTTCAAAGATATTTTCCCACGGTGCCACTTTGAGTTGGCTGATTTTATTTATACCGGCTTGCGTTTCAAGCCTTTGGAAAAATTGACCTAAGTCAAGAGTTCCATTAGTATATAAATCGCTAACATCATATCTTGCAGTAATTTTCTTACCATGTTTAAAAAAACATAGCATATTTTTTACATGCAAGGTCACTACTTTACGTACTTCGTCATTGTTAATGACTTTATATACGTTGGGCTTTGAAGCTTTTTCTGTAGATTGCCGTGGCAATTCTATTTTATCTTTTCCTGCGCAGGAATTTTGTCTACTTTGATATCTTGTAGTGACTTTTAGGACTTTTCTGTTCATATCAATTAAGTCGGATATTGTTATCCTTGACAGGGCGTCTGCCACGAAATTATCTTTCCCTCTCAGATACTCTACCGTAAAATTATATTCTTCTAATTCGAGTCGCATGCGTGTTAATTTTGAACTTGGGTTTATCATAGAGAATAAGTATGTTAAAGGTCTGTGATCAGTTTTCACTGTAAAATGTTTGCCATATATATATGGTCGAAAATGCGTTATTGCCCAATGTATTGCTGCTAGTTCTTGTTCCGTTGTACTCTTATTGCTTTCACCTTTAGTGAATGCTCTTGATGCATATGCAACTGGGAGTTGGAGTCCATTATAGTTTTGAGTTAAAACTGCTCCACATGCTTGCTTGCTTGCATCTGTGATTATGCAAAATTCTTTGCTAAAATCTGGGTACTTTAATAAATTTGGTTGAACAAGTTGATTTTTTAGGTACTGGAATGCTTTTTCACATTCTGTTGTCCATTCAAATGGGACATTCTTTTTACATAATCTTGTTATGTGCCGTGAATATTCGGCGAAGTTTTTTATAAAACGTCTATAATAATTGCAAAATGCAACGAATCTTCTAGCGCTGTCTGCGTCCGTAGGGACTGGATAGTTATTGATAACATCGAATTTTTTATCGTCTGGTAAGATTCCTTTATCTGTGCATCTGTGACCTAAAAACGTCACCTCGTGCATAAAAAATGAACATTTTTCTGGATGTAATTTCAGATTGTGTTTTCTACAAAGTTTGAAAACATCTGTTAAGTTTTTAATCATATGTTGTTCAGAACAACCAATAACGATTAAATCATCCATGTAAAGGAAAGCTTGTGAAGGCTCAAGGCCTGAGAATGCTATTGTCATCATTCTCTGAAATGAATTAGGCGCTATTTTTAATCCAAATGGTAATCGCGTGAAGCGATATGAACCATTGCTTGTTGAAAAAGACGTTATATTTCTTGAGTTTTCCTCAAGCTCAATTTGATGGAAACCTGACATAAGATCAAGGCAGGAAAAATATTTAGCTCGACCCAATTGATCAAGAATATCGTCAATTCTGGGGAGCGGAAATTTATCGGACAGCAATTTTTTGTTTATTTGGCGATAGTCAATTACTAATCGCCATTTTTTTTTGAAGAACCCGGAAGGGATTTCTTTGGAACTAATAATAATGGGCTGTTATAGGGTGAAACAGACGGTTCAACAATATTTTGTTCAATTAACTTTCCAACTTGATGCTGGATTTCTTCTGTTTGGCTATGCGGACATCGATAATTTTTCACGTATACTGGTTCGTCATCCTTAAGTCTCAATTTTTGCTTATAAAAATTGTTCGTTGTGATCGGTTCGGTTTCAAGTCCGAACACGTCACTATACTGGGTGCATATTTCTTCAAGTTGTTTTTTAAACAATGTTGGGAAATTTTTCTTTAATTTATTAAGAACAGACTCTTTTCTATTGTCTTTGATATTTTGAACTACTTCGTAGTTCGAAAGTGATTCAGATTTTAAATTATTGATGCTTACAATTTGGCATGTATCTGTTGTGTTTAAAAATCGGACAAAAGCATTCTGGGCTGTTGCAATCGTGTTTGCAACGTAAACACCCGGTTTAATTTCCTGATTGGGAATTAAAATATTTTCTTCTGCTGAGGACAACTCTATTTTGCGTATCACTTGGGATCTTGCTGGTAGAAGTGTTGAATTAGTACCAGAACTAAATGTTATTGGAACATAAATAGGATACTTTAGGTTGTGCGGTCTAATTATAAACCAATCCTCAGAACTATTGTAATCTAATTGGCAATTAAATTTTTTTATGAAGTCTAATCCTATTATTCCATCGCAAGGGATTGCGAAATCTGAATGAAGCAGATGAAATTTATATGGAATAATGTATTTGTCTGTCTGTAGTTCGATTGAGACTAGACCTTTGGAGTTTATTACTCCTTCTCCTATGCCTCTAATGTCTATAGTTTTATTAATTTGGATGTCATGAAAGACATCAGAATTTTCTTTAATTATTGAAATATCTGCACCTGTATCAATCAAAAATGTTATCTTTTTATTCGTTGCAACATTTTTGAATGATACGAAATTATTGAGACTTAAGTTGACAGTATATATTTTACTATTTAACCCTGAGTATCTGGAGGTGTCTGCGAGTTTCCCGAAGTATCTTGGGCAACCCGGACATTGTTGTAATTGTTATAGTTGTTTCTATTTTGGTTATTGCCTCGGTTGGAATTATGCCTACCTCGGTTATAACCTCGTCCACCTCTATTGTTGTTTCTGTTATTGTTGTTGTTATAGGAATTGTAGTTACCGCGGCCATTGCCTCTACCTCTTTGCGGTGGGTAACTACCTCCTCTATTATTGCGGCCTCGCTGAAATAATACTGTACTTGCACTTCCAGTCATTTCTGTGCTGCAATGGATATATTTACCCATTACATCATTGAAAGTAACGAAGTTACCAGCTTCCAGTATTACTTTCAGTTTCTCATGCTCACAATTTTTAATCATTGCAGAAATAGACTCGTTTGTTGAGAATTTTTCCGCATTGTTTGGGTCTAGGCCGTCATCAATAAAGGCTGCCTCCAATTGCTTTCGCAAATTATCCATTTCGGTTGCATACTGGGAAGCAGTTTTGCCTTTTTGTTTTATGTTCAGTAATTTAGCTTTTAATACGTCGGGAGATTCTCCTTTTACGTTATCTTTAAGCTTGTTTATTATTCCGGATATAGTAGATTCATTTTGTACTTTGTACAGAATTGTGCCAGTTATCTTTGATTTAATAACCTCAACTGCTATATCCTCCTGTTCGCCTTTAGTTCTTTCCACAATGCGTAAAGCAGTTAGGAATCTGTTTAGAGATAGCTTTTTGCCATCAAATTCAGGTACTGAAGAGGAAACCTGTTTCACGTATTCCCTATCTAGGGCTACTTGACTTGCCATTGTTATATCTGTATTTTCCTGGAGCGTTTCAATATCACTATCACTATCTGAATTGATTATTGGTTTAGACTCGTCTAAATCTTGTAACTGATTCTCGTCGAATTCAGCTAGCTGATTTGTATTTTCTGAGATTGTTATTACAATACTCCGTCTAATACAAATATTATGCAATCTTGTTTTTAAAGTTTTTATAATTTTCTGACATTGATTTTCATGCTCCTGCGTCAATTTAGCATTGACTTTGTTTATTGTTTTTACTATGTTATTATATTGAACTGTTAATATTTGCGCGTGATGTATCAACGTATCTGATTTTATTGTTTTGTCAGAATTGATACATTTGTATGATTTTTCGAATTTGTCTTTATATTCATTTATTTTCTTCGCTAATGCATTCCATTCCATTTTTTTTTTTATAGAAAATCAATATAGTTTCCGTGCCTAGTATTGCATGTGTTTCGCTGATAGTTTTTACCATTACATAGGGTAATGTACTTAACACCATGCCCTTTTCAGTTTTGGAACAACCGATTAATGGGCTTGCAAAACTTTGAAAAGTTTCTATGTATTAATTTTCGAATTCAGTTATTTTAATGAATTCGCGATGTTTTTGCAATATTTGTAATGCATTTATTGTAAAATGTGGTTCTTTATTATAGATTTCGTTTATTATGCTTGTCATATTATATCATTTCTAAATTGCCTGCTCTACTTGCGTATCTTTTCTTTATGCACTTATTGTGCAACTTATATAATTTAGTCAGAACATTTGCTAACAAAAGAATAATAATTATTATATACCATTCATATACCTTTCTATATACCTTTCTATATACCCTTCTGTATACCACTCTATATACCTTTCTATATACCTTTCTATACACTTCAATCGTCGGACAAAGTATTCTCACAAAGCAATGCACAAGTTCAAACTGAGAGAAGCAACGGCTTTCTTTGCATGCCTAAAACAAAATAGGTGATAATAACTGTAAACGCGATAAGAATTTTGCTTATTCTGTTGCGCATTCATTTTCTGTCTGCAAAAATGCAAGAAATGCTGAAAACTGAAGGCAAAAAGTATTTTGACAAAATTTATAGGTGAAGTAAGAAATAAAATAAAAAATAATAATAATAAGAGAAATAAATAAATATATAAAAAATATACTGGTGGTATTTCTTATTTTATGTAAGTTATGAAAGAAACGTCTGTATTTACCACTCAAACTTTGCACATTGCTTTGTCAAAATACTTTTATCGACCACTGTATACGCTGTTAAAGTTCATTTCATATTTTGTATTTCTTCTAAAAATCAAATCAAAATAAAAGCACACAGTTCTTGTGCTCTATCTGCATTAAATTTGAATTTCGGATTTTTGTTTTTTTTTTTTTTAAAAGAATATATGTATATATATATATTATATTGTATTAAATGTATTTATATATTTTTTTTTTAAAAAAAAAATTTTTTTTTTTTATATAATTTTTCAAAGTATTTCTATTTCATAGTAGTGTATTCCTATTCGATCAACACAGTGATCTCCTGTCTAATGTGTCGTATGGCTTTACAGGCCACACTCTACTACGAGCAACGCAATTATCGCTCAGTATTACAAATAGTTCATAACATTTCATTTAGTTTACATTACAACTATAATACAATTTTTTTTTTTTTTTAGATTATCAAAAATATATTTTTTTTTTAAATTAAGCTGCGCGCTCTCTGAAGCGCTGTCGGTCCCTGAAGATCCCGTTGGCTTAACTTGGTACGTTAAACGGTGCCGGCTCTGGTCATCGCACAGGCTGGTGGGGCGCCGGTGCTGGTCCGTTCACAGGCTGGTGGGGCGCCGGTGCTGGTCTTCTTGAAGCAGGTGTATCTGCAGTGCTGGGACTTAAATGGTCCAGGGCAGTCCGCAGGGCATTTCTTCTCTGGTTTGGTGTTGAGGTCTTTCTTTTCTGGCACTGGTTGAAGTATTTTAGATTTTATTATTGGTATATTTTTTAAATTGATTTCATTCGTAGAGGTTGAGCTTTTGTATCTTTGCTGAATCGACTCGATATTGTCGATTTCAGCCTGTATTTCATTGCCTGTTTCCCAACTAATTGTTGTGTTGGGGGCAAATAGCAGTTTTAAGAGTGTGGCTTTTCTTTCTTTAAGCCGTTTTTGCACTCCACTGCGCCTATTTTTAGGCATTGCTCTTCACCTCTACTTACTCAGTATTTCCAGTCATTTTTTTTTTAGATGATGTTCTTAATCCGTGGTAGTGTTTTTTATTATTTTTTTTTTTTAGTATATGTTTGTTGTTGCCGCTGCTGCTGTTGCTGCTGTTGCTGATGCTGTTGCTTTTTCTGTTGTTGATTAATTTTTTTTTTTGAAGCATTTATTTATTTGTTTTCTTTTTCACATGTTATTTAACTTTTTTTTTCACATGTTATTTAACATGTTCGTGACACTTGTCACGGTCGCCATGTTATAAGTAATGTTATCAATTGTTTCATATATTAAATGCACGTCTTGTTGTATGATTGGTTTTGAAGAGACTGATCGTTCTCCTTTATTCAAATATGTTCAGAGGCTTATTACATAGAATATTATAAGATAGCTCTGCCGCTAAGAACGTCGGCAGAGAGAGAGTTGCAGTATGTATGTATGTATGTGGCTATGTATAGACATGTATATATGTACAGACGGCACATACTTGAAAAGTGTTTACGTTAGCGATCCCACGCTGCGGCCAGTCCGCATAAGTGACGGATCCTATTACTGCACTTATAAACATAGCAACAAAGTGTCGTTATGTTATGAGTTATTACTCTTACTTTTAAGTTGGGCATATGACCACTTGTTATACTGTATACTCTACAATACTGTGGGCATATGCTCGTTTGGCATACAACATACTACAATATAAAAATATTTCTATATATATAACCTGCTCTTATATTCCGCCACAGTCCGATTTGTCTGTATACCTAGCGCATATTTCTGCTATTGAGTCCATTTCGTCACTACTTTCTAGTAGTGATAACCTCTTTGTATTTGGTGACTTTAATTTGCCGTATGTGGTATGGTCTGATTCTCCAAATGTTTTGATGCCACATCTCACGAATTTATCAATTCGCTTTTAGAGATGTCTCTCTCTTAAATTAATCCGGTTCGAAACTGTAATGGTCGTCTACTTGACCTTATTTTTGCATCGGATCCTATTTAGTACTGTAGTACAAACTTGTCCTTTAGTTGTCCCCGAAGACCCCTATCATCCCATTTTAGACTTAGTTTTTGAACTGCCTACATGTGAGCCATTTTTTTTATTAACCCGGTCGTTAAATCACGCTGTTTTCGGAAAAAAGATTTTATAGGATTTAGTTCAATAATTTTAGAAACAAACTGGTCGCAGCTGTACTCTTGTACTGACATTAACAGTGCTTGTTTCGCGTGGTTACAATTATTACCTAATTCGTTGTCGTTTACAATTTGCTCAGAATCCAAGGAAGCTCTACAAATTTGTCAATACTTAACGAAAAACTTCCTTACTCCCCTCATCTGTTTCTCATGAGAGACATGAAATCAAATACTGATCAGGCTTCAGCCGATTTTTTTTTGTTGCAGAATCCTTCCAAACTACTTATTCATCTTCTAACTTTCATCCTAATTTCCCTTATCCGTATACGTTGCCGAAATCTAACTGAATTTTTAGTCCCGTGATCCTGGAAAGTTCGTTACTTAACAAACTTAATTTAATCAACCAAGGTTATTCGACAGGCCCAGATGGAGTACCAGGATGTGTACTTAGGTACTGTGGTGATTCTCTATGTAAGCCCTTGCTTTAATTATTTGAATTGTCTGTTAACTCGTGCTCTTGCCCAACCATTTGGAAGGAATCATTTATCATTCCTCTTCACGAACATGGTTCAAAGTCTGATGTTAGGAACTATAGGGGTATTGCCAAATTTTCCGCGATGCCTAAAGTGTTTGAGAAGCTGATAACATCTCAACTACAACACTCATCTAGCTCTATCATTTCACCCTGCCAACATGGGTTTGTGAAATCGAAATCTACTACCACTAACTTATTTGAGATTATCAAAGGTTTTCAGAACTAAAAGCAAACTGATGTCATTTACACAGATTTCAGCAAGGCTTTCGATTCCGTTAACCACTATCTCTTGCTTAAAAAACTTAGTACTATCGGATTTCCACACAGCCTTCTTATGTGGATTTCCGAATATCTTTCTTGTAGAACCCAAAAAGTTATTTTTAAAATCTCACTGTCTAGGCCTGTCTTTTGTTACCTCTGGTGTACCCAGGGTAGCCGCCTTGGTCCTTTACTTGTTAATTTATTTATTAACGGTCTACCGTCTATTTTCCTTCACTCCTATGTACTAATGTACGCCGATGATGTGAAGCTGTGCTTATCATATAATGACAACAACTCTCCTTATTTATTGCAATCGGACCTGGATTTGTTTTTTGTTTGGTGTAAATACAACTTGTTGTTTCTGAATTGTTCTAGATGTAAGGTTATGTCTTTCTATAGAAGTACGCCTCACACATTTAATTACATGCTCGACCGGGTTTCTCTTGAGAGATTAGACTTTGTCACCGATTTGGGGATTCTTCTCGACTATAGATTAAAATTTGACAAACATATCGCGCTTACAGTCAACAAGGCGACTCAATCTCTTGGATTTATGAAACGATGGTCTAAGGAATCCGACGACCCTTATACGACTAAACTGCTATATATTTCTTTTGTTCGGCCTATTCTGGAATACGGATCTTGTGAGTGGTCTCCTCAATATTTGGTACATCAAGACAGAATTGAGTCTTTTTAAAAGAAGTTTCTTCTTTTTGCTCTTCGCGGCTTCAACTGGGTTCCAGGTACTGATTTGCCTCCATACTACAGTAGATAGGTTTTAATTAATCTCTCACTAGCCGTCGCATAATGCTGGGAGTTCTATTTTTACATAAATTAATAATTGGCAAAATGGACTCATCTCTGTTATTGACCCAAAATTAACTTTTCTATACCTTTGAGACGTACTCGTAAGTTCACACCGATTTCTCTAAATGCTTGTAATACTAACTATTCTCTGCACGAAGTTTTTCGAGTTCTCTGTGTTGACTATAACAGACTTTTCGAGTCTTCAACTCAGATTCCTCTTTTGATACGATTAAGAACCATATCCTAAACTTTTTAGCACGTAGTAGCTTGCACTAATTTGCTTTACTAATCATAGTGATCTGATTGGGTTTTTCCCAATCCTCGCAATAAATGTTGGATTCATTTAATATTCTTATTTTGAACACCCCAGATATTAACTTAAATTTATTACTTTAATATTTCATTTTAAATTTAAATTATATTTTTCAGTTTTAATTTATATTAAAAATTGTAATTTTTTGGTCGACTGTTAATAGTTGACATTAAATAAATAAAAATAAATAAAAAATTTTGGGCTATAGTAATTAAAGATATTACGGCTGGTATATTATATGATGTACTAAAGTAGTATATTGTGTAAGTGTTAATCTTCGAATTAACATTTTAATGTTATCTTTTATTGCTTCGATATAAATCATGAGGTTAGCATTATTACCTTCTAAATGTAACTTTGAAACAAATAGTTGTCGTCGTTTTTCCGCCTCTTCGCAAAATGCTTGCATATTTATTTTGTATGTAGTTTCACGTAAGTCTTCCGACAGCTTGTACTTTGGTGTCTGTGATTTGTATTCCGAAATCAGCTTAAACTTCAATGTGGGCCAATTCTGGATCTGGTGACCGGTCAACCGCGGTTTCTTTCTACTGCTCCGAGTAGATTGCAGTCTTGTCGTACGTCTTCAGTCTGATAGAGAAATAGTATATAGTCGACTCTACTGACGAAGGTATTTAGTGCTCACGTATCTCCAGTAAATACAGGGATGTCTTTCAGTTGTCTTCGAGCTTTTACTAAGTTGTTGTCGTTTAGCGTTGTCAAACGGGGTGGGGCAAAAATTGGTTGAGCCATTTTTTTATTTTTGTTAAATGTATTTTTTTTAATGTAATTTTGTTTAAACTATCACTTAATTTAATTTTCTGTTTTTATTCACTTTATTAAACTTTATGTTTGTTTTTATTTATAAGATAACTTAATTTCATTTTATTAAATTTTGTGTTTTTTGTCTTTCACTTATTTTAATTATCAACCATTTATATGGCATAAACTCCGATTTTGATGCGGTTTTTGTTATTAGATAGATACGTGAAAATAAAAAATACACTTTTTTTTCGTTTTTCCAATTTTTGATTTTTTTTCATTTTTATTAAGGATAAAGGATATGTTGCATAAATACATCAAATATGCTTGGGTTAAAAATTAAACTTTATATATACCAAAAATTCATTTAACATAAATCTATTTATTTGTAATGTTTTAAGTGTATTTAACAAAATATTTGAATTCATAATATATTTTTGTAGTTTAAGTACTCAGTTTACCTCGATATAACTGCAATTTTATTATAATATTTGCTATGAAGCGCTCAAATTACCGATTAATTTAAGTGAACATTTTTTAAACAATTATTTCTTTTATTGAAGCATAAAGCTACTCCACATTTGTCGCACATGACTTGAGAATATCCTGCACAGTTTGGATTCTTGCACCTCATTCTTTTGTCTGCCCAAAGTGGCCAATGTCCAACCTGATCCTGTCGTACCATTTGATTTGGTACGCGCTGAGTTGGACCTCTCTGCTTCTTAAGCTGCAATTCATTTTCAATGGCAAAGCTTCGTTTACCCAACTTTGATTTAGTGTCAGCTTTTGTTAGCACTTCTGCGATATCAAGCCGAAAGTCTGATGAAGTTAAAACTTTTCCAGGATATCCATTTGCCTTCAGAACACGTTTATACAACAGCCATGCGTTGCTGATTGTCAAGTCCAGTAAATGATAAAAGATTCTGACTTGCCAACGTCTGCTTCTCAAAGAAAATTTTATATCTTCCGATTATACTGTCGATCAGATCAACGCCTCCCATTTAGCTGTTGTATTGCGCTACTGCGAATAGACGGTCAATTTGAATATATTCCTTTTTGGCCTTGTTAAATCGGCGCGCAGTGTCTGTGGGAACTATTCCAGCGTAGTTCGATGCCAATGAGACTATTTTATTATCTACCCATGAGGTACAAGAAATGTCTACTCCACCAAAATCAGCGACATACTCCACAGACGTGCCGCGAGGATTTTTCTTCAGGTGAATATTCTCCATGGATTTAAAATTAGGGATTCTGTTCTTTCGAATTGTACCCAGCGCTAAGATTCCGCTTTCCGCCAAATACTTCAAAAGTGGTAATGAATTGAAATAATTGTCAAAATAAAGGCGAAAATTTTGATGCCTGGGGACTTCTCCGTCCAATCTCACAACACAATTTGATGCTGCTCCTAGATCTGGCTAGTTAAGCAGTACTACGTTTTCATTGCCAGAATCAATCTCGAATCCTTGGCAGAAGCCCGAATTACCGCCAAAACATATATTTTATATCCCCATTAATGAGGCTTGTTAGGATTGTACCGTTTCATATGTGATCTAGCTTTTGTTGAACAAATCCGTTCGTCGACACACAAAAACTGTTCCTTAGGTGCTTTAACAAAATTATTATTAATTTCCTGAATAAGTGGTCGTATTTTGAAAAGCCGATCGTGACGGGGATCAGTAAAAGGCAGATTATTATCATTGTTGTTGAAATGAATGTGACGTCTGATTGTTTCAAATGTTTTTTGCGACATAATGTTTAAATGGTCGGTATTCCAATACTTGCAGACCAGTACAGGGCACATTTTGGAATACGTGATATGGACATATAGAATACCATTCCAACAAACTGTTGAATATCCAAAGGAGTAAAATTAATATTTGCGTTTGGGTCTTTTTGATGAATGTAAAGGTTAGTTTCATTCGAAATATTCTCAAAAATTTTTTTTGGAAATAGATACGAAAAAAATTGTATAGGCTGCGACAGCTCCATTAGTTCTGGAGGCAATGCACTGCTCGTGAGCAGCTGAAGTTGGTCCTCATTCAAAATCAAACTGCGGTGTCTCCATAGCAAATTCCTTCTTAGGTCGTTTTTGCTAGAAGAAGTGCTATATACCGTGCCCGTTACATTCGTGTCAGAAGTCGCAACATCGTTGACATCCTTGCTTGAAACATTCAAGTCGCTAGGGCGTTCAACTTGATTTTCTTCCTTATCTGGATAGTATTCGCTTTTGTCAGCAGCAGAAAAGTCGAGATCATCCTCGCTATCCACACTGTTAAAAAAGCTTTCTATTTGCGAAGGCGTTAAACCTTTTCCTGACATTTTTCCTAGGTAATTCAATAGTAAATACCATTTGATAAAAAACATAATTGTGGTCCCAATAGATGAACATATAACACAGACTTCAAAGACAACAAATACTAAATAATTATATATAAAAACACTTAGCACATAACATAATAATAAACACAAACACATGTATGTTGAATATATACATCAAAACAGAGGCTGCACAAATCAAGTCAGCAAAGCTGTTTGATGTATATCTGCAACACAACGATACTCACTTTTTTTACGTAACACACAATAAGAAACATAATAACTCGACTGCACACGCATTATTAATATAATTACCTTTTCAATTTTGCAGTTTGGTTTAAACAAATAACTTGTAGTTTAAGAAATATTTGTAATACAAAGTTTGGGACGGAGGTCACGTGCGTATTTCACAAAATTGGCGGGAAAAGTAAACATATGTTGTGAAAACACATAGTAGAGTGTAACCATATCATACAACTAAAAAAAAAGGCTTGTTGCAGCATTACATCAAATTATTACATGTCACTTTCTTGATATACATTAAGAAATAGTTGAATTCAAACGGTATGTTGCAGATATGCATCACGGCCATATAATGGGTTAATTTAATTTTCAGTTTTGTTTACTTAACTTAACATATTTATTTGTCATTTTTTTCTTCAACTTTGGTAAGACAACCGGATTTACAATCTTAGTTAAAGCAAATTAAAATAAACGTATTATTGAGATAATTGATCACGGATTAGGAATTTTATTTCATTTCACTCGTTTTTCCACTCGCTGTTCTTTTCTTGGAAACAATTTTGTTTCCTACCGGCTGCGTCAGTTGTGTAAACTACAATTTTTGAATCAAACAAATGAGCTGTTCTAAACACTTGGGCCAACTAAAACCTTTAAAATAAAAACGCGATTTAAAATTCAGTAATTTTATTGAGGGTTGACTCAATGATGCTCAAAAGATTTAAATTTAACAATATTATTGACGCTGAGTGCGTGCTTTTGGCGCATCGATCTATTGGTTATTGTTTACAAATTTGGCGTATCGAGGTATTTTTTATTGTTTACATTATTGTTGATGCTGAGTGTGAGGTTTTGGTTATTTGAATTTTGAGTGCGGCAGTTTTAACTGTCGCATATCATTTGTTTTTTTTTTGAACTGGGTATAGTGTGGACGAGGTTACGTCACTATATATACAGCCAAGATATTTTGTCGGCAATAATTATGTTTAATAACTTTTAAAATTATAAAGAGTGTATGTGTATGTATGACAGATTACTAATCGATATCGGATAAGTTATCGAATGTACCTGCCAAATTCACACGAAATAATGATCCATATATTGAGAATATATGTCGTGCATAACATTTCCTGCAATCTTTTCAAAAACCATAAATTTAAAGTTTCATATTGCAGGATTGGTATACCACTGCAGGGTTTTGTCATTGCAGACTGAACAAACAATAGCATACACAGCAAATCGTATATATACTCCGGATTCCATTTTGATGGAGGTTTTTCGGGGGAATCTAAAGATCATGGACTAATTGCCCCCAGCATCACAAAGGCTGATTACGTCGACTTATCAACAGTAAGCAACAATCAACTTCGCATACCTCTGAAAGGGATTTCCAATCACTCTTTAGCAGATTTAATTGAAGCCAATGGTGATTATTTGATAAATTGTGTCTGTTTTTCTTGAATACAGCCATTGTTTACGCCGGTAAATTACTCACCTGAATAAAGACCTTCAGATTCTTTAAGTTGAACCGTCCCGGGACATGGCGTCTTCCACTCTTTGAGTCTGTCTAACCGATCGCCTTTTTGTCAGGCAAAGACAGACAAACTCGAGTTTGGGTGATCCTTCGGCAACGGTTTTGAACTCCTATATAACACGAAGGTTATGTTCGTTCATACGCTTCAGTTGCGGCATACTAAACACTGAATCATATCCAATAACGTTCTGCAAAGGGGACGCCGCCATACCTGGCGTTTTGCTTATAGCCAATTTGCGGTTCACACTTTTGGTGCCATTTGTGATGGCTATGTTTTAAAACATTACGAGGTGCATGCTTTGGACTGAAATTTTTGGTCCGTTATCAATTTGTCGTCTGACAGTTGTATCATCATCAACTTGGGGCTAAACAATTAATATCTGGACTTTACTATCTGACTGAAAGGCCTTTACATTAGCTACTTCCATTAACTATGAACACCTCTGTGGGATGTTCAGTGAGACTAGACTCCAAATCATTGTGAGTCATAGTGGGGTTAATGATGTTAGACCTAGCTAGAGTGATTCACAGTATCAAGTTGCGAATTTCTATGATAAGTATTATTTTTCTAGCCAGCAAAGACTCGTACAGATGATCATTTATATTATTTCTTTTTTTCTTAGATAGTCTATTTATTTTGTCTGTAAAATCATTTATTTATTTTTGTGTTGCGGTGTTAGTCCCCAATATTAATATATGTCTAAAATTGCTTTTTGTCAGTACAGAAAACATCGATGTGGAGCATTTCATCAACATATGACGGATGTCTGTCGTATTTGGCTCTAGTGCAGTCTTTGCAATTCGCTACTACCTCTGTGACCAGCTTAGACATTTTTGAGAAATATACAAATAATAACGGCTCTGTGACAACTATCGTGTTCTGCCATGACTATTTCCCTTTTGTCATTTTTATCGGTCCCATCAATTACCGGATTTTTGCAACACCAAGATCTAGTGGCCGGAAATGTTTAATGGTGTGAAGATTGCAATGAATTGCATTCACAAGATTTGGCTGTACTACCTATTTCAATTCCCGGAGACCTTCATACTTGTGTGAAGTATAGAGTGTGCCACCCTTTCTCACGGAAGAGCACGAATGTGCGCTCGGCAAGACCCCAATTATTGGTTATATCAGCTAGTTGCACACGCTTAATAGGAGTTTGTGCAGACATTTTTATTGGTATGGGATTACGTGCGAAAAAATCAACATTTGCCATTTTACTACCACGAATATACTGTATGTCAAAATTAAACGACTGCATATATATGTATGTCCACCATCGATGGAATCTTGGCGTAAGATCAATTTTATTGCGTGAAGCATTTAACGAATTACAATACGTGAATACAACAAAATGTCGGCCATGCAGATAGTGTCGAAAATGTTTCATCGGGTTGAACAATGCTAACGTTTCCAATTCGTATGAATCATATCGGGATTCTAGAAGTTTGAAAGAAGTTTGTTTACTGTCATATTCGGTATGTAGTTCGATGGGATGCTGAGGATCAAATATAGTTCATCTGTCAACGTTTCAATAACTTTCTCGTAAATTTGCTCGTGTTCTAATCTCCATTCAAATACTTTATTCTTGCATGTTAGGCTATACAATGGTTTCATTATTTGTGATAACTTTGGTATGATAACTTTGGAAATACGATGCCAAGCCAATAAACTGTCTCACTTGAGGAACGGACTGTGGGGACGGTTAATTAATCAATGGTTGTTTCTTGCTTGTGTTAGGACGAATTTCACCTTCTCTTTCCTCGGTTTGCAAATATTTGACACTGGATCTTAGAAAAGAGAACTTTGCAATATTAAAAAAAAAAACCAGCATAAGATACAATTCTTAATACTGTTTTTAATCTAGCAAATGCTTATTCTTTTGTTTGAGAAACAATCATAATATCGTCCATATAAACTATTACAAGTGTGAGCAAGCTCACCTAATGCCTTCATTACCGCACGCTGGAACACAGATGGTGCATTTTTAAGCCCGAAAGGCATAGTTAAAAACTCGTATTGGCCCACTGTAGTAACAAATGCTGTTCGCTCAAATAAATTTGGCTGAATGGGAATCTAATGCCCAGCTTAGTCTAGAAATTTGATCGCTGATCAGTGGCAACGAATATTTTTCGGCAACAGTTTTAGGATTTTAATTCGTGATAATGAACGCAAAGTCGGTCAGTGCTATTTTTCTGTTTGACAAGCAATATGAGACTGGCAAACGGAGAACAACTAAGGCTGAACAATATTTGCTTCTTATAGTTTTTTAATCATATTCCTAACAATGACCTTTTCATCTGATCTTCATCTTTGGATCAACTAAACTTATTTCTATCTGGCCTCTTGTAAATAGGCGTTTTGAAATTCCATCAATAAATGAGCTTGAGTATTCATTTAAAATTTCCAACAAAAGTGATTTATCTACACCACACAACTCAGGGTCAATATGGGCCAAATAAGAACAATTATTAAAAACAGCCACAATAGATACAGATTGCGTTTTAAAATTTCGACCTTATCGTTTGATACTATGACGCTTCAGTTGTGGTACGAAATTTCATGACCAATTATAATATCATAATTCAAGCATTCATTTTAAACAACATGAAAAAGATTTTCAAGATCTTATTCTAACATTTGATAAAATTTGCAACGTATTAGTTACACTATTATTTCCAATTCCCTTTAGAATGACTACATTGTTAATTTGTTTACCCGAATGCTTATGTGACACAGCTTCCTCTACAAGTGAACACTCGGGTCCTGAGTCGAAATAAAATGGATACGACCCACCAGATTGGGCCAAGGTACCAATTGGCTCTTTTATATGACACATATTCACGCGTTTTTCTTCTATCGACAATGATGATCCTCCAGGGCAAGCCGATTTAATGTGACCTTTTCCACATTTATAGTAAATTATTCACTCTTCAACTGGGACGGATGGGCAGCGTAATGATTGGATTTTTTTTCGTTTACCTCTGTCTTTTTTTGACGACAGTCAGCAATTATGTCTCCCATTACCCGCAAAACTGGCATTTTATTACAGGCTGCAATCGTATTTTCTTAACAACAGAATTTTCAATAACGGATTGGCCCTTTTTGTTGCCAAAGGCTTCAATTCATTTTGAAGCTCGTTGCGCATGTTGATGTTGGTTGTAACAATTGTGGTTTTTAGTTTGTCTTCAATTTGAGCCGTACGAGCCAGAATAACGGACACAGTGACATGTTCTATACTCATGTCCTTGCATTTAGACACAAGCGACGTAACCACGCGGCTCCAGTACAACGATAAACACTCGTCATCTTTTGGGCGACCATTTAAAATGTTGAAAACCGTGGCGCTGGAGTTTGATCGCCTTCAAACTGCTGCAGAAACAGTTCTCTAAATGGGGTCCATGTCATTCCAGCCAATGATATTTGCAACAACAAGATAGGTCCACTGCCCTCTAACCATTTGCTAAGTGCCATTAAGAGAGCCCTTCCCTCCAAAGATGTTTCTGCCAGGATTAAATCCGCTGCACCATGCGGAAGCACTGGTGCCCAGTGAATCGGGGTTGAAATTTGGCAAAACAATGGAACTATTACCATCTTGCGCCAATTGTCCGCTTTTAACTACTTTAATAACTTATTTTAAATTGCGGTGTTGCGATTCCAAAATAGAGCAGAAACGATCATCAGGATTGATTTGGTGTAAGGGAATCTCACTTCTGATGTCTGAGAGGAGCTTAATTGCCTTGATACAATTCCACATTAGACCAGTCTGATTTCACAATGCCACGCGCTGTGCTGGTACCACCAAAAGACGAACTCTATATCTCCTTCTCAGTCCAATACATATCACGCCCAGGCTGCGCTAGACAGAGAACTCTGCCAGGCCTACAGCAACAAAATGTATTGTACATAGCAATGCAAAACGGAACGGAATAGAATTGAATAGAATGTGAGGAAAAATAAAAACACGCAAGATATAAAGCATTTGCATTTACACTTAATTCTTAATTCTTATTAATCAAACGCTACGACATACATATATATATTATATATATTGATCGCATTATTGTGTTGCGTCTCTAATTTGAAAATAATTTATCGCGCGACTAATCCAATGTTGCCCACTGTATGATTTTATCATACGGGACCGCTACAATGGTAGTCGGCAATTCCTTTTTCCACCTTTGTTTTCAATCTCGTTCGCACATACACGGCATAACGGCAGCAGCTTCCAGTGCAGCTGTGTACTTGGGTTTTCAGTTGGCCGCGCCAATGCCCAAACAAAGATCGACTAGACCAGTCGAACTAAAACAAAGGCGCGGGTAGATCACAATTGTGAGTATTGAAATAATCAAATATGAAGTTGTAGTAATGCATTTAAATAAAGATTTCAGCACACTTTTCTATTGAAATACCAAAACTGCGTGTTTTTATTAACAAACTGCCTTTTGATAACACTAACGGCTAAAAGTAAGTGCCCACGTCGAGCGCGGTGTTACACGCGTCATCATATTGGTTAAACTGTTTCTGGGTTTGGAATAATGAATAAGTATTCCTGAACTAGACATTAATGATTTAAATCGAGGTGAGAAAAAGCTAGATTCATTGTCCATCATTTTGGTTTTTACAAATGGAATATTTAGACTAATTCAAACAGTTTATTTGTCATATCTGATTTATTACATATTGCTCTTTTTCAAGTTAAGTTAGAAATGTCAATTTTTCACCTTCTTTTTCTGCAATGGGTGCTTTATTTATAGGAATTTGTTTAGGGTTTCTAATGTATTTTTGGTGTTTTTTTTTTAACAAATTGGTGTGTTGATTAAGAGTTTTATATAATGTTGGCTAGCATTAATATTTATGAATTTCTTTTAGATTTTCAATCAGAGATGTTTTTAATTACAATTTTGAGCGTCAGCAACAACGTGGGTTGATCCTGGTTGTAAATTATTTTTGGGGAAAAATATTATTTTATATAAGCAACATTTTTGTTTTTATTATATTTGGATTTCTTGCATAAATTGTGATTGAAAGAAATTGACGGTCTGTCCTATTATTGGTTATGCCATATACACGGAAAAAAGTGGTGGCTTTTACATGCGCAAAGGGTGCTTAAACTCAAAATAAGTCTTGTCTGCAAGAAAAGTTACACGCCCAGGCAAAAATATTTGATATGCAATGACATCCAAACCAAGACGCATTTACAATAAAAATTCGCAAAAACTATATAAATTCGTGCGCATAAAGCCTTATATCGGCCAACATTGTGCCGACCAAAATAGAAGTACTATAAGTCCTAATGTCTGTTTTCGACACCATGGGTTTCGTCTCATGCATCATGATATACCTTAAATTTCTATTTCAAAACATATGCCGAATGAATTAAGATTAGGACGAGGATTTGATGCCGGAATTACAGGATATGTGGTGAACCTGGCTATCATTCCTACCAATGATAGCTGAGATTAGGATACCACGATGCTACTTCAGGCATAGCAGTGCCGAAGACGTTAAATACAGCTTCTTGTATTTGTGGATGCTGGAGTAGAATCTAATGCTGCGGTAGCGTATATTCGAATTGAGCATGAGACTAAGCCTTTTCTTCAACTCGTTTCACTCAAGTCCAAAATAGTCATTTTGCGTCTATAACGCGACCTGAACTTCAGGCGCTTCTTATACTGTATAGTATATGAAAGCAGCCTTGCCATATATGGTCAAATTTGAAAACCGTTCTGGCATTTCTGAAAGGGGATTCCCGTCGATATGAGAGCCGCCATCACTGAGTTGACGAGCCTCAACGATTGGAGATGGGTGCCAAGCAACTTAAACGTGGCAGATATCGCCATCAAACCTCAACATGGGCTCGATGTTTACAAGCAATGATTTGACGGTCCCAATTTGTAATTTATCACTAACAGTAGCATATTAGCTTCTTCAAATGCAAAAACTACATACGTAAGACAAGTGGAGGGTGTATAATATTGTCAACGCCCAAAGATTCATATACCGGACCACGCAACTGGAATATTTTGTAGACGAGTACACAGCCATCCGCAGAGGACAAGCTGTCTGCCGGAGTAGCTTGCTGTGGAGACTTAAACTCTTAAACACAGTGAGAAGTTAGCGCTGCGGGAAATCTCGTGGGAAATCCGTCAGCTCTATAAAGGTCGTGCTCTACCGTATAACACCAAAAAGAAATTCACGGACGAGAGTCTTCTCACAGCAAGTAGAGATGACGGTCAACTCTAGACCGTTACCATCTCGACCATGAGGACTAGGAAGCTTGAACCCCGAATCATCTACTGCTGAGAACATCAAATGGCGAAAAGCGAAAGGATGAAGAAATTGACTGCAACTGGACTCTTCCCAAAGTGAGATGTTTGCTAACCAATTTTTGAGTCGATGGTTCATAGAGATGCTACCTAACATCACCACGAGACATAAATGGCATTAAAATGTCAAGCCAAGCGCGCTTAAATCAACAAATCGAATGGCATTTTATCCCGTCCAGCAGTCAAGTTGGCAGTCCTTGAGCATCGCAATTAATGAGTAAGCTTCTGCGTCCGCTTAATGGGACGGGAATTTTACCAAAATTCCAATAATGTCTGTATTTTTATTGAATTTTCAATTGTTCATTAAATTGGTTGCAATAGTGCGATTCAAGTCAAATATGCGCCGTTTTGTTCGATGACGCGTTCCCAACGAGATGCCAACTTCATAATGCCCCTCTTATAGAAGCTCGCTTCCCTATTGACAAAAACTCGGAGAGCCAATTTTCACAGGACTCTCTTGTGGCCAACTTCAGACTACCAAGCGCGTTCGCCATGGTCAGAAACAGGTGGTAATAACTTGGTGCGAGATCCGGACTATACAGTGGATGCAAAAGAACCTCCCATCCGAGCTCCCGGAGCTTCTGGCGAGTTACCAAAGATGTGTGTGGCCTTGCGTTGTCCTGATGGAAGACAATTCGGCCTCTGTTGATTAAAGATGGCCTCTTCTGCATGAGTTCTGCCTCCAAGCGGTCCAGTTGTTGGCAGTTCAAGTCTGAATTGAGCGTTTGGCCATAGTATAAACGCAACCATTTTCTGACAGAGGCCACGGCTGTATCAATAAATACACGAAAATTACTGTAAGATTTAACTGTTTATAAAGCAACAACACATGCACCATAGCCCAGAGCAAGCGGAGCTTTCGCTCGTTGCTTTATGCATTGGTTTTTTGTACATTCAATTGCTTGTTCGCTATCAAGAGACTAGGGTTCGTACAATTCAAGTGCTCCAATTTTGTATTATCTAACAGTCATAACTTAACAGGTTTTTACAGTAACGACTCATTAACACCAAAAAAAAATATCGATTTGATTATTGTTTATTGTTAATTTCCGTTATCGTTGCAAATAAAAAAATTTCAATCAATTCTGTGAAGGATTTTTTAAAAGATAAACATATTAAGCTTGTAAAACTGTTATGTTTAAATCAAGGATTTTTTTGAAGAAGAAATAAACGTAAGATTAATTTGTTAAGTATACAAATTTATTGGTTCTAAATAATAAAAAATTTGAACGTCACTATTATAAAAATCTACACATTACAAATTGTATAAAACTTTATATGCAAGATGTGTCTCAAAAAATTCCAAGCTGTTGGAATAAAATGAAAACTACAATAGATTTCTGAGTACTTATTTTTTATTATTCTCCCTCCGACTGAATACACTTATTAGCTCGATCCAATAACATTTCAAATGAGTGTTTTAGCTCGTTGGCCGGAATAACGCGAATGACAATTATTCGCATACATTTTTTCATCAATTCGTGAGTTTCGGTAAAACTTTTACCACGTTTAAAACAAAACTTAATGTTGGTACTGTGTTGAACACTTTTTGTTGCACCGATGACAAAAACATACTGTCACATAAGACGCTATAGCTCCACTTCCACTGCTCCAAATATCATGAAATTTCGAGGGAATGTCAATAAAAAATTAATGTTTCTAACGCAGTTCGTCAAAAAGAGGTGGCGCCACCAGAAAATGCCCAAGAAAAAATCTTCGGGAGCTTTTGAGATTCACCTTGTACATGCCTAAATAAACGTTTGTCGCTAACATTGGGTAACATACATTGTGTGATGAACATTCGGCAAGAATACTGAAAAAATTCGGTATAGTTATGTTGATATACAAAAAGTAAATGTCGGGAATACAAGCTAAAATTACAATTTTTAAATTTTATTTACAAACTGGTTTTAATTTTTAGTTGGCATTTACATCCCTAACGGAGGTACGGCCTGATGCACAATCTCCCTCCACGTGCTCCTGCTCTGTGCGCTTTTTCTCCAGCTGGTAATTCTATGTGACACCACGGCTTCCGTAACTTGGTCTTGCCACCGTAGCCGGGGTCTTCCCTTTCTTCGTTGTCCACCAACTACGGCATCAAATACCTTACGAGCTGGAGCTTTTTCATCCATACGAGCAACATGACCCAGCCAACGAAGTCTCATAAAGTCGAATTCGCTTAACCACATCAATATCATCACAAAGCTCGTGGTTCCATCTGATACGATATGTACTACTAACATACTTATACGGACCGAAGATCCTCACGAAGAATTTTTCTCTCGAACACTCCAACAGCAGCTGCATCCGTTTGTGTAACTGTCCAGGCTTCTGCTCCATACAGAAGTACCGGAAGGATGAGCGTCTTGTAGAGCGTTATTTTTGTCCGACGAGCAAGGGCTCTGCTGTTCATTTGCCTACTGAGCCCAAAGAAGCACTGGTTGGCAGATGTAATTCTCCGTTTAATTTCACGGCTTACATTGTTATATCCTTCACGCCTCCAAGCTATAGCTCCCTGCAACCAATTGAGAATCAAGGCGCCGCGATTCTCTGCTGGAGCACGCCATAAACTTTGGTTTCACCATGTTCACACGAAGCCCTACTTTAGCCGATTCCTTTTCAAAAGCATATCCAAGCAGCTGGACACATCTGTTTGTCAATATCGTGGCAGTCCGAGGAACGTCAGCTTTTCTTATAATTACAATTACAAGACAGCGAGTCACCTTGTCTGAGACCACGCTTGATATTAAAGGTTTCAAAATGGTCATTTCCTACCTTGACAGTGCTGCTGGTGTTGCGCAATGTCATTCTGCAAAGCCGTATTAGCTTCGCAGGGATACCAAGCTCAGACATGGCGGCGTACAGGCGATCTCGCTTTGGGCTATCAAAATCGGCCTTGTAGTCGACAAAAAGGTGGTGCGTGTCCATCTAGCTCTCGTGTGACTTCTCCAGGATTTGGCGCAGTGTGTATATTTGGTCAATGGTGGACCTCACTCAGGTCTGAAACCGCACTGATAAGGTCGAACCAGTGCCTCAGCAAATGTATTCAACCTTTCACACAGTACGCTCGTCAGAACCTTATATGCCACTGGCAGTAGACTGATGCACGGTAATTTGTCCCGCAGCGTGGCATCACCCTTCTTCAGAACAGGACAGATCAGGCTAGAGTTCCAATCATCGGGTGCGCTCTCCACTAGCCATACATCGCATAAGAGTTGGTGCATACACCTTACCAACTCTTCGCCTCCAGCCTTGAACAATTCAGCTGACAAGCCATCAGCACCTGCAGCTTTATTGTTCTTCAGCCGCTGTATTGCGGCCTTGACTTCAGCGTGGCTAGGGTCGGTATATCGACCTTGTCGTTGATTGGGGTTTGTGAATCACTTTCTCCAGAATAAGCATCCAAGTCATCGCCCTCCAAAAGACTTGAGAAGTGATCCCTCCATAACCTTAACGCGATCCTTGCCTCTGTGACCAGGTTTCCATCATCATCTCTGCAGGCGAGCCCTCCAGCTCTGTACCCTTGGGTAAGGCCTTACCCTCTGATAAGTCACGGGCATCACTCTAGCTTCTGCTACACTCGATTGTCTCACACTCCAACCTTTCTATTTCTCTTTTCTTGCGTTTAAAAAGACGTTTCTCCTCCCTTCTTAGACCTGTACGTATCTACTACTGTCCGTGTAGTACCAGATTGAAGTGTTCGCCTATACGACGCGTCCTTTTCTCTAGTTGTTTCCCGGCACTCTTTGTCGTACCATGGATTCCTAGGAGCGGGGCGTTGGAATTCAAGCACTTCCTCCGCCGAAGCTCGTAGAAAGTCCGATATGTGCGCCCACATATCACTAGCATTTTCAGGCTTCAAAATTGTTTGGCATAGTAGGTCATATGAGAATGCATCCTTTCGTTGTGATTGCAGCCTTCCGATATCCAGCTTTCTTGACATATTTCGACGTGCTTCTTTCGCAACACATAGCCATGCGCGAACCTTGGCTGCGGCAAGGTAATGATCAGAGTCTATGTTGGCACCGCGACAAGCTGGCACGCTGCATGCCTTGCATCGATCACAACATGATCAATCTGGTTACGGGTCAGTCGATCAGGGGACAACCAGGATGCCTTGTGTATATCCAGATGACGGAATCCTGTACTACGTACTACCATGTTGTGCGCTGCTGCAAAGCCTATTAACCTAAGACCATTGCCCAAGGTGCCATCATGTTGGCTATGTAGCCCGACGGTTGCACCAAGGACACCTTCCCGCCCAATATGGCAATTAAGTCTCCAAGTAGGATTTTAATGTCATGAGTTGGACAGCGGCCGTATACACGGTCGAGCTCCACGTAGAAGGCGTCCTTCGTGCCATCTTCTTTGTGCGAGATCAGGCTGATGTTGAAGAATTTGGCAATATTCCGGATCATTGCAATTCTCTCACTTTTTGGCACAAGGGGATACTCGGTTTTGGAGTCTGGCTCCCACAACAAATCCACAACCAGATTCATGCCTTTCTAGATGGCAGCTGTAGTATATGTCACAATTGTTCCTCTTCTTGCAGCACTTTCCCGTCCATCGTATCTCCTGGATAGCGGTAAGCAGCACCGGATCTGAACAGTGTACGTACATTCCAAGTGAATACTCTCAAATCATAGTCTTTTTTGTCGTTTGCGGTGGTCGTCAACATTGTTTGGGGTTCTTTCAGACATGTTGCCTTGCCTTCTCATTCCCCCATCCCAATTTAGACATTTACAGAATTTGTATAATATAACATTGTAATACCCAATTTACACTGAGGCCGTTAAGCAAAAGTCATAAGCTTAATGGCAAACCTGCTCACACTGGCTGAAAAAGTCATTATGGCGATTAAATCAGCTGTTTTTTGTTTACATATTAATATTGCAGTAAAATCGAAAGAACAAAACTCAGTCCGTTCGTAAAAAATATGGCTAATTATAACAATTCAGATAATTATAAAATAATGAGACAATAAACTTGTACAAATATATTTATAACAGCAGTAAACTAACTTGGTGCGCTCATTTCTCGAATTTCTTGGAATTAAACAGTTAATTGGACATCTATGTCATTTTCAAATTTTGTTTACATTTATCACCTGTTATTATCGATTATTGGCCAGCGTTGCCAAATTTTTATACAATAGTTAAGCTAGTATCTACGCGGGTATCTTACTGACCCGAGCTAGAGCCCTCAGTTTGAATTTAACTAACAAGTTTTTGTTTAGTACCAACATGCTACTGACCTCTCACCGACTTTCTTTTACTAATGACTCGTTACCGGCGTCAGTCTAAATTGGGTAAAAGCCGTTGTACTCAGGGCTAGCGCGTCAAGAGTACGAAGAATTAACATATCCAAGCGGAAAACAATGTAAGTCCAATAAAATCAAAATAGCACTCCCTGGCACTTAGTGAGTGCACCACCCGTGGCTTCATGCTTGAAAATCTGAACTGAATTAATCTGCATTTTTTTAAAAATCCAGCCTTCTTTGTTCCATAAGTCACAGTTTACAGTTTATAGATTTGTAAACGGTATCATATGATTAGAAACGATTCATTGTACGTACATATACGAGGGGTATTCAAAAAGTTAGTTTGGAGTTTAGATTCAATTCGAAAGGTGTTCCACGTTTGTAGGAAATTGATGTTGCGCATTTATCGTATGTAAATTCTTTAGTTTAAATGATCCTTCTCGATCTTGGTTATTGATTTTCTCCAAGTGTTGGAAAACCAATTCGTTTTTTGGCCTTATCACCAATTGGCTGTTAGTGCCAATTGTGCTCGCTAGAGTGCTACACTAGAACCGCCACAGTACTCCCTCTCTAGTGACTGCGGCACGAATTGGAGAATTATACACGAAATTGTTTCTCGTATGTACTTCGTCCTTAATGATGAAAGCGGGCTTAAGCTGGTCAATTGATGCTGCAATTTTTTTGTTGTCGAACAATTTCATAAGGCCCTGAATAAGGTAGTTCAAGCGGTTGATTAACGGCATCGGTCCGAATAAAAACGTGAGAACACTGCTCAATCCCTTTCATCAAGAACATCTTGGCCTTGGCCTTGGCCTTGATATGATGCGCTGTCTGCGTTGGCCGTATTTGACGCATATGCTCTCGGAATCCTGATAAAAATGTTACAGGGGTCGTCTTCGTATCCAGATCGTCAAAGAATTCGTTTGGTAAACGAAGCGGTGCTCCATACAGCATTTCTGCAGCAGACGCTTGCAGATCTTGTTTGTAGCACGTACGAAGTCCCAGTAACACGGTTGGTAGTAATTGTAACCATGGCGTACTTCCGTTGCACATTAAAGCTGCTTTGAACGACCTGTGCCATCTCTCTATCATGCCGTTGGATTGAGGATGGTATTCAGTCGTATGAATGTGCTTGCCGACTAGTTGAGCTAATTCCTTGAAAATCGCAGACTCAAACTGCGTCCCTTGGTCGGTGGTAATCGTTTTGGGAGTTCCAAATCGTGCTACCCAGTTTGTCCAGAACGCGGCTGTTACCGTTCCTGCTGTGATGTCCCTTAGTGGCACGGCCGCAGGCCAGCGAGAGAAACGATCAATCATCGTTAAACAGTAGCGATAGCCTTGCTCCAAAGGCATAATCACAATGTCTAAGTGCACATGATCGAATCTTGCACTTGGAACATTGATTCTGTTGGGTATTACATGATTATGTTTGTGTATTTTTGCTCATTGACATGTGATACAGTGTCTGCACCAACTTATAACTTCTCGGTTCATTGATGGCCACACGTATTTCTGAAGAATTTGATGCAATATTGATCTTCCACTCGGATGAGACAGGTTGTGAACGAAGGCGAACATTTAATGTCGAATAACTTTTGTAACGTAGGGTCGAACATACACGTTGTAGCTTGAGAGATCTGTTGCCTTGAAGTATTTCTGTCAATTCAAATCTTTCTCCTGTGCCTTTTCGAACTGCGCCAAATCTACAGTTGTCGGTGTTTTAATTGAGCAGTGACGTGAGAATGCATCTGCAATAGAGTTTTCTGTGAATTTTATGTGTATAATCGTCGTGGTGAACTGTGAGATGAAACCAAGCTGTCGGATCTGCCGTGGTGTCATCTTCTCGGTTCGTTGCTGAAATGCGTACAGTAACGGCTTGTTGTCGGTTTTAATGATGAAGGTGCGGGCTTCGACTAAGTGCCTGAAGTATTTCACAGCTTCGAAAATCGCGAGAAGTTCTCTGTCTTATGTGCTGTAGTTCTTCTCTGTGCTGTTGAGCTTTTTGGAAAAAAATTGGTTTCCAGTCGTCGTCTAACTGTTGCTCCAGAGCCGCGCCAATGGCAACATCAGATGCGTCACACACTAGTGCAAGATGTGCATTTGGAGATGGAAATGCCCAGTCTATACATCACAGTAAATTTCTGTATTCTCGTCGTAGCGTACACGTTGTAGCTTCAGAGATGTGTTACCTTGAAGTAATTCTGTCAATTCAGGATCTACCTCCTGTGCCTGTTCGAACTGCGCCAGAGCTACAGCTGTCGGTGATGCAAGGTGATGACGTGAGAATGCATCTGCTATAGAGTTCTCTGTGCCTTTTATGTGTACGATCGTCGTAGTGAACTGTGAGATGAAACCAAGCTGTCGGATTTGCCGTGGTGACATCTTCTTGGGCTTTGCTGAAATGCGTACAGTAAAGGCTTGTGGTCGGTTCTCTGTCGTATGTGCTGTATTTCTTCTCTGTACTGTTGAGCTTTTTGGAAAAAAATCCTATTGGTTTCTAGTCGTCGTCTAACTGTTGCTCCAGAACCGCGCCAATAGCTATGATGCGTCACACACTAGCATTTGGAGATGGAAATGCTAAAAGTGCTGCACCAGCTACACTTTGCTTGTATGCTTCAAATGCAGTACAAAACTCCGGCGTCCAGTCGATTTTGCGTTGATAATTTGTCTTTACGTTTTTCAGAAGCTCTGAAAGGGGTGCCTGGACGTGCGAGGTGTGTAGTAAGCATCTACGGTAGTAGTTTACTATACCAAGAAAACGACCAAGTTGCTTGATTGTGTTTGGACGTGTGTAGTTGATTTTAGCGTCAATTAGATCGGTTGGCGGCTTAATTCCGTGCTTGTTGATAGTGTAACTAAGAAAACGAACCTCTGTTTTTGCAATGTTGCATTTGCTGAGATTTACGCACAAGCCGTGTTTACGTAGAATCTGTAGAACTATGCGTAGATATTCTTCGTGCTCAGCCATGGTGTTTGACATGATAAGTATGTCATCTATGTAGCAGAATAAAAAATCGATTCCACGAAAAATGTCATTCATAATGCGTTGAAAAGTTTGTGTCGCATTTTTCAACCCAAATGGCATGTATAGGAACTCGAAAAGACCAAATGGTGTACATACTGCAGTGTTTTGCACATCATTGTCCGCCATAGCTATCTGGTAGTACGCCTTTACAAGATCCAGCGTGGAGAATATCGTTTTTTGGTGTAAATTCTCGGCGAAATCATGGATGTGAGCGATGGGATAGCGATCCGGTGTAGTGACAGCATTCAGTTTGCGGTAGTCGCCGCATGCACGCCAACTGCCATCTTTTTTGGACACCATATGTATTGTTTGCTCCTACATTCCCATATCGTCGGATTTACATGTTTATATGCAACATACGATTGGTATTCAAAAAGTAAGTTTCCCTAGTCTGGTGTGTGGCGATTCTGGTGTCGCACTCTGGCGACTACAGTTGGTACTAAAAGCCATTCGTTGGCAAGGCCCACTTAACGATAAACGGATTCCAACACTGGTCAGTTTAATCGAAAAGCTGCCAACGATCACGAACGAGCAACGGCTCTTAGAAAGTTACATTATAATTATAATTTTAAAAACATTAAGAATAAAGAGTTTCACTGAAACTAAAGTGGTGACCCCGACGAACGAATACGACATATTCGCTGCGGACAGGATACAATTCTATCTGGCAGAAAAGCACGCGACCAGTTTCGCAATCTGGTGAAATACCGAAATTTTTCTTTATGCACACGCCTCGCTACAATTTGCGGTCATTAAGAAAAAGGGAACTTACATTTTTGGAAGACGACGATCGAAGTGTCAAAATGGAAACGCAAGAAGATTTGACCTACCAACTACGTGACCTGCAACAGCAGATGGAAGCGCTTCGTGCAAATTCGGCATCGCGGCAAGACACACCACACCTGTCTACACCACGAGCCACAATTCATTTGACAAAGTTTACACGAAACAGCCCCCAATTATGGTTCGCGCAAGTAGAACGTTCCTTTCGTCTACATAATGTCACCGAGGATGTTGACAAATTCGACTTTGTCGCGGTACATTTAGAGGACGATGTAGTTTTGGCTGTGGAAGATCTCATAATCCAGCCACCGACTTTGAACAAATATGGCATATTGAAGGCACGACTTCTACAAAAATTCGACGAGTCTACAGAGTCAAAATTACGCCGCTTGCTACAAGGAGGAGGAACCACAGGACTGAAGCCAACGGAAATCCTAGCACACATGCGTCGCCTCGCTCCAAGCCCTGGCTGTGAAAGCATTCTACACACTCTTTTTCTGGCGGAAATGCCGCAGTCGATTCGACCACTGCTTACAGTGTGGGAAGATGCTGACTTGGACAAGTTAGCAAATATCGCTGACAGAATGATTGACGATCTGGATACGAAGACGAACCCTGTAACATTTTTGTCAGGATTCCGAGAGCATATGCGTCAAATACGGCCAACGCAGACAGCGCATCATATCAAGGCCAACGCCAAGATGTTCTTGATGAAAGGAATTGAGAAGTGTTCTCACGTGTTTATTCGGACCGATGCCGTTAAACAACCACTTGAACCACCTTATTCTGGGCCTTATGAGATTGTCCGACGTCAAACCGACAGAATTTACGTACTGAAAATCAACAACAAAGAAACTTCAGTATCAATTGACCGTCTTAAGCCCGCTTTCATCATCAGGGATGACGAAAACATGCAGCAGCAGTGAACCAATTCCACGCCTTGTACATACAAGAAACAATCTCGTGTACAATTTTCCAATCCGTGACACAGTCACTGGAGAGGGAGTACTGTGGCGGTTCTGGTGTCGCACTCTGGCGACTACAGTTGGTACTAAAAGCCATTCGTTGGCAAGGCCAACTTAACGATAAACGGATTCCAACACTGGTCAGTTAAATCGAAAAGCTGCCAACGATCACGAACGAGCAACGGCTCTTAGAAAGTTACATTATAATTATAATTATAAAAACATTAAGAATAAAGAGTTTCACTGAAACTAAAGGTGTTTCACTTAGACGCCACCTAGCGGACTCTAGCTAAAAATAGTTCCAGTATATGTTCTACCGAAAACAACGCAATTAGTTTTGGTGACCAAGAATACTGTTTTCAGTAATACAAGCTCGAAAATTATAGAGTTACCAGTGCAAAGCGTGTCCGATTGTGAATTACGTTCGGTTATTCGTTTTTTAACTGCAAAAGGGTTAAAGGTAATGAGATTCACAGTGAATTGGTGTCTATTTAGGGTGAAGACTGTATGCGTGTCCAAATGGTGCGAAGATGGCGCACAGATTTTTTCAATGGACTCGCAGAAGTGCACGATGCGCAGCGTGCTGGATGCCCAAAATGCGTCATTACGGACGATGCGATTGCAGCGGTTGTAAAAATTATTTAGGAGGACAGACAATTGACTATTGACGATATTTTGTAAATGATGCCTCCTGAATGTCAAATTCACCGAATTTCAGTCCATACAATAGTGTCGGAGAATTACTGTATGAGTATGAGTGTCTGAGTGTATGAGTGTCCAAATGGTGTGATAGTGTCGGAGAAGCTTGGTTACAGTAAAGTTTGCGCAAGATGGGTCCGACGCCTGCTTTCCGATAATCACAAACAACAACGACCTCACGCCGCCTAACAGGTTTTTTTTTTGCCCTTCCAGCTCACTCTCCAGACTTCGCACCAAGTGACTACTTCCTTTTCCCAAAGTTAAAAAAAGCTTGAGTGGCCAGCACTTCGTTTCCAATGACGAAATCAAACAAGTCGTCAAATCGTTTACTTAAGCTTTTAAGCAGATACAATAAATGTATTGATGTCCAAGACGACTATGTAGAAAAATAGTTTAAGATGTAAAGAATAAAATAAATTTATCTTTACAGCCTAAACCTTGTTTTTTATTTTTTCCCCAACACAGGGAAACTTACTTTTTGAATACCCCTCGTATCTTCATTGAGAGCATCGGAAAAGGTGCAACTACGAATGAATGTATTTAAGAGATTTGGTTGCATTGTGGGTTCCGATACGTTAATATTGTTCAACGGAAGGCCAGACATTTAGTCTGCTGAACCGTCAAACACACTTCTCGAATTAGTTGTATAGGTTTCCAATCTAATAACGCAAAGATACTGACACTTGTATATTTATTTTATACAGGTGGCATTTCCCGACAGCAAGATATTTTTAATGCATGCATTTAATCATGTATATTGGGTGTCCACTTACAAAATTCACCGAAAATTTTTGGAAGTAAAAGATTGGGCAGCTGTGATTTTCGTCAGTATAATTTTAAGTAGATGCTGAGTTGAATTTATCCAGAGCTGTTGAAAGTACATGCCGACGGTGAAGTAGATTGGCGTACAGCACAATAAATGTTTCATGGAAAATGCTGCAGGCGTCAGTAGTGATCAGATCAGATCCAGTGCTTTTAGAATGGACTGCATTAAATTCCGCATTTTAGACTACGGCATATTTTAAACTTGCTTGTTGATCAATTTCGTTGTAGTTTAGAAGCACATCTTTTTTTAATCAGTTTTATATTTTGGGTAAACTCGTCTGATACATTATACATTTTTATTTATCTGTCTGTTGGTGTATCTTAACATTTGGTAATTTTTTAAATTTTAGATAGAATATTTACGAGAAAGACCAAATATATCAACAATCGATACTACAAGCTGCAACCCCCGTAGAAGTATTTTAGTAAATGTGACATCAGGGAAACCCTCCGCAGATAAGCTTTTATGTGCGGCACATAGTATTGGTTATTGCACTTTACGCAGTGGGACACAAAATAAAAAACCGATTGAAACCCTGCCAATGGTAAGTAGTGATTGTTGTTAATAACCATTATACGTTTTCAATACTGCTTTTATTTTTGTCACGATATTTTAAGTTTACAACCAACTATGCCCTTCCCAACCTATTGCACAATAAGGCCAAAAACCTATTCTTGTTACAATTAATTATAATTTATATATATTTACATATATATATAAGAATTAATATATTATATAAGAATTAATAGAGGAGCCAAATTAAATATGTGAATATCTAACAGCTTTTGAATGTTCGTATGTATTCAAAATTACAATGCGCACACAATCTCTTTCATATGTTCAGTTTTTTTTTGCTATTTAAGTCGTAAGTACATATCACATGAGAAACAGTTCATCTTTAACTTTGTATTAAAAAAAGTATTAAACCAAGGCTTGGCCGCACAATTATAAGTCGCTTACCTAGTTAGCCGAGCACGAGATAGCTTCTATAGCGAGACCATTAAATGATATTCCAAAAGAGGAAAACGGAAAAGTTTTAGCCAGTCGGTCCAAAAAGATACCAGTTACCTTCGATTATGAAGAACGTTCATCATTCGAAGAACTAAAAAATGTTCTTCTATCCAAAAATATAATGTTGCTGTAGCATTATTACGAAGAGCCTTTCGATTTAACTTAAACTGCTTCGGCTCTTGGACGGCAAGCAATGATATCTAGAGCTTTAAAGGATAGAGAGCTTAATTTCGCAACAAACGAACGCGAACTTCTGGCTACCGTATGGGCTTCAAAGAGTCTGAGGAACTATCTGTATGGTGTCAAAAATCTGAACATTAATACAGATCACCAACCCCTAACGTTTGCCGTTTCATATAGGAACTCAAACGCGAAAATAAGAAGATAGTAGGCGTTTATAGACGAGTACAACACCAACATTTTTTATAAGCCAGGGAAAGATAACCATGTTGGAGTTCCACTATCTAGACAGGCCATTCATACTTTAGAAATTGACGCTCAGTTGGATATGGCGACAATACATGGTGATACTTTTCTCTCGTATACCATCGAAACAGTTCACAAACTAGTCAATTGTTTCAGAAACCAAATAATTATAAAATAAGGCGTAGCAGATTGGACTCAGAAGTTTGTTATATGCGGTAATTTAGGTAAGTTAAGATATACAATATGATACAATTTGTAAACAAAGATACTTTAGTTGGCAGAATTCGTGACGTGCTTAATCCAGATGTAGTGAACGCAATACACTGTGAATTGCCCATATGGGCAATTCATCCAAACAACCTTCTGGAGGAGTTCCCAGCGACGACTTTCAGACTTACCAAGATATAAGTCACTTACATTTATAACAAAGAAGAATAAAAGGAAATAGTAATTATTGAGCATAACAGAGAGCACAATAATGTTACACCTGGCAGCCAGTATTCTAGGTAACTGCTCGGTTTGTAAAAATGTCAAATATGACCGCCATCCACAAAAACACATTTCTCTCACAAATTGGCAAGACACTAAACATTGATATTTTCTCTACGGTTAAGAAGTACTTCCTGACTAGCGTGCATAAGTTTTCCACATTTGCGATTGTTCAACCAATAGATTCCCGTACAATAGCCGATATACTTTTCGAACGTGCAATAATACAATCAATGAATTTTTATCAACACTAAATGACCTTATGACAATGAACCATCCATGAACTCTCAGTCAATCAGGTCACTTTTATCAAACCAATTCAATATTCAAATGGAAAATGCACCGCCACTTCATAGTACTTCAAACGGACAGGTAGAAAGGTTCTAAGTACTCTGACCGAAAATGCACGATGTCTGAAATTAGAAAGAGGCTTGAACGATACGGTCAGTCTCATACTCCAGGCGGCCGTGGAATATATTAAAACAGTCCATTCGGTCACTAACAAAAAGCAAAGCGACATTTCTCATGCGATGCCTCCCGAACTTGCAGAGGAGATTGAAAATAAAATTAATAAAGCGCAAGTGGTACAATTAAAAAGGACTAACGAATCAAGATGTGACAGAACCTTTCAGGTTGAGGTCACGGTCTCGGTAAAACTAAATAAACGCCAAGGAAATAAACTCACCCCACTGTATAAAAATGTAAAAGTCGAAGCAGATATTGGGGCTAGGGTTCTAATAAAGGGAAGGGTTGTACATAAAGACAATTTACGCTAGGAATATTTGTTTTCTTTAATAGTGGTACATTTTCGTTGCAGTGACTATCGCTTAGCTGTCCATTCAAATGCGGACTATATAACAGTGTCAAGAAAATTTTGATTTGGCAAGAGTTTAAGTAATTCAACATCTGACAAGTTTACCTCCGAAATTCTTTATCATTTTTCACATCTTATATAAAAGGTGAATCAACCTTTTGTTGTACTTTAATTAAAGGCCGATTTTAGAATGGCCCACTTCAAACAACTTTTAACCCACACACACGAGAATTTTTAAGACAAACAACAAATTTCAAGTACAAAATACATGAATTAATTCAGAAGACATTACAATTAGAAACTATTGGGGACAACAACTCACTAGAACAGAACCCTAATCCAGAATTTGATAGAAACTATTAATGTTATTAATAGTCATACCTGATACTTTTGAATTTAAATAGCAAAACAAATTTAACGAATAAACGTTTTAGTTAGAACACTGTTACAGATTAAATACTAATGTCACTAATAAATGTCTTTACTAGCTTATAATTTTTGAACTCTATTATTAAGTCAACAAAGCAGTAGCATAATGGTAAACTCTGAAATATCGCTGGCCATGACTTTACCAATTTTGGCAACAAGGCTCTATTACTTGAAAACTCCAAACTACATACAGCTTTCACCAATTAACTGATTGATTCAACGTGCATACTGCAATTAAACTTTAGTGGTATTGAACGCCCTAGCTATGGCAGCATTATCGACAATTGCACCATCAAATTTCAAGAAGCTTGAAGACAACCTTTTCCTAAGTATGGGTGGAGTTAAGACAATCACTCAGCAGCGAAAAAAGATTTATGTTAACGCTCCAGAGCTTTTAAGATAGCATCTCAGCTTTGTATTAGAATGTAAGCTAAACTGAGAGAGTAATGAGTTAGCTGAATTTGAAGTGTATCGCGCGTAGGTCAACGCCACGCAAATTACAGCAAACACATAAATTTACGCAGAAGTGCAGAACTTATTAAATAATATTTATTAATAGTAATATTAATAATTAATAACACAAAATAAGAAAGCTAAACAATTAATTTATAATTGGTTCCCAACGAAGTATTTTTAACCTACGTTACCTGGAAAAGAAGTCGAAGCACCTGGTGTAACCCCACTCAACCAACTTTATAAGTGGCTATTCTTCAATTACAACAAATATTATCGACAGCGGCTACATCTAAATTTTTCGACATCGAAGTAATTTTAGGAAAATACAAATACATTTGTAAGTACAAGGCCTATTGGTTAAATATTCACGTCCTAAAATAATATAACGACCTTTACGCAAGTGAAACTTATCGAAAGTTATTGATATATATATATATATTAGCGACAGCAGAAAAGCCTTAAAAGACCTAGTGTCAAGTTTAGAGATGTGGTGAGTTCACTTAAAACTAAGAAAGGCACGAAAAATAGAAATTGGTGGTCGGACAAAAATCAATTATCTGTAATGAATTTAACGGCAGATCAGTTAAATACAATAGTAGAGAGTGCCGTTGCTGGTGCGCTTGCAAGTCAAAAGGAGGTATTTGATAAACAGTTAAAAGAGATTAGCGAGCGCATAGAAAGAGTTCAAGTCAGCACCCCAGATGTGGGAATTTAAAGAGATGCTGAACCATTAGATAAAATAAAGTCTTTGCTAGATTTTGAGGGCAAAAGTGAAACATATGTGTTGTGGAGAAAAGCGGCTTGTCACTTTAAAAATTTTTGAAAATTACGAGGGCAGCTCTACAGTTTCTACAGATTCCTGGAGCGAAATGTTATTTGCCAAAGGACCCGGAAAAAGTCGAGTCGAACCGTTAACGCTACCAATTTGTTTTGAATTACACTAGAAGGCTAGGAGACGAAGGTCAAAAGACCGAGAAAAAGCAAGCTGATAGGAATATTATCATTTCTCAGCACAGCAAAAATTCTCATTTTAGTTTAGCGCAAGTTTGTATCCAATTACGGTAACCAGGCAGGTCAAACACCAGTTAAAGCGCCACTTCAGTTAACGGATACTGATGTATCTATGCGAACTATTCAAACGGGTCAAAATCAATCTAGGCAACCACCATTTCTTAACCACTTTAGCGTACATTTACACTAAAACATTTGGCTAAACAAGCAGCAAGAAACATAGCCAGCTCAAATCGGCTATGAGCATACAGCAAAAACAACACGCCAAAAGCAACAAAGTGTTAATCACATAGCTGATGAAGCGGACTTAGCTCATACAGACGTATACGACTACAAACAGGAGGCAGAAGCGGCTGTTAACGATATCGAAGACGAACGTACAGATTACGATCATGTACATATTTAAGGCAAGAGTCCATGCTACCATTCATAGAAAGAATAATGGCAAGGAGAACTATAAAACATCTGTACAACCCCAGCTCCTCACACAACTACATACAGAACTTATACAGAAAACGCCTATGCACAAATAATTAACAGCAAAATCGTTTCATGGTTACAACACGATTAAATATAAATGCCTTGTTAAACTATTTATCAAAAATGTTTCATTATTCATTATTCCACATAAGACGCACTGCCATAAATATACTCGAGATTTTACCCGTATCCTATGGGTATGGCAGATTTTGTAAACATTGGATTTACATTTATTGAATCCTTTCTTACGAGAGAAACATAAATCTTACAAAACTATATTAATAAACAATTAGATTTGCAACTGCTTAGAGTCTTTTGGTCCCTAAGTATTTATCGTTGGGCTGGAAAGTCGTTGCGGCGAAGACGGGATCGGCAAGAACACCGTGTTAGATCTCTTGCAAGATGATTTGGATGGGCAGAGAGCTTTATGAGGTACTATTCTTTTATCTGGACTACGACGTCTCTGACTGGAGGGATGATGTATTCGTTCCGAATGCCCCAGTGATCGTTCTTAGAATATTTGATTGAGCCCTTTGGATGATGTCAATACTGCTGCTGCTAGCATTTCCCCAGAGCTGGACGCCGTAGTTCCAGATCGGTTTTAGGACGGAGTTATATAGCAGAACCTTATAGTCCAGGCAATGGGGTGATCGTGCGTTGATAAGCCAATGGAGGCTGTTGGCCCTCAGCTTTAGTTGCGTCCTTTTAGCTTCAATGTGCCTGCACCAGGTGAGGCGTCTGTCAAGGTGTACTCCAAGATACGTTACTTCGTTTGCGTTTGGGATTACAGTATTATATAGTGTAACTGAAGGGAAGTCTTGTTTGTTTAAAGTAAACGTAACATGCTTGCATTTTTGCTCATTAATTTTTATTTGCCAGTCGGATAACAATTTCTCAACAGTCGCCAGATGTCCAGCAAGTTGTGCTGTTGCTCGCAGTGGGCATTTCGAACGACTTAGTATCGCGGTATCATCAGCAAATGTGGATATTAACATTTGGCTACTCGTGGGGATGTCCGATGTATAAGTGATGTATAGGGTAGGACCAAGAACGCTGCCTTGGGGAACTCCAGCTTTTATGATATGCTCAACTGACATGGCAGCGTTGCATCTCACTGAAAATGCTCTGTTGTAAAGGTACGACTCTAGCAGATTGTGTGTGCAACTAGAGAGCATTGTTTTTATTTTATACATAAGACCATCTAGCCAGACTCTGTCAAAGGCTTGGGCCACGTCCAAAAATATATATATATAATAGATGATATTCGGTTTCATTTTTTTCGCGGAAACCAAATTGATGTGTGGGGATTATATTGTGGTTATTTAGATATGGGATAATGTATGTTAGGAGACATTTTTCGAGAAGTTTTGATAAGCATGATAGTAGGCTTATGGGCCTATACGATGCGGGGACCGTGTGATCTTTTCCAGGCTTAGGTATCATTATAATGACAGATTTTTTCCATCTGTCTGGAAATGGTGCAGATGGTACAGACTGCGCAGTGAGGTAGTTCAATAATTATCTTCGGG
>JAWNNK010001321.1:0-61848 GCA_035045065.1 Hirtodrosophila trivittata | reverse complement strand
TATACTCCTCTCGGGAGCAACTCCAAAATACTAATTTTATTCTTACAATCCTAGTTTTTATATAACTAACACTGATCAAACTTACTCTATTCTTATCGCTACTTTAACCCGACCAACGGGATGCAACTCGCTGATAGGGTCGGGTCATATTTCGTGTACGTACTAGGGTCACAACGTAATATTTACACACATACAAGTGGTCATAAATTATCTATTTTATTACGGTGCGTTGTGTTTACATGATGCAACATGTACTTCCACTTAAAGATCTTTGCGACGCATTTTTTAATTATGAATTTAAATGTATGCATGTTTAACGTAAGTTTAAACATATTACTGCTGCTTCACTGAGATGATAGCGATTTCCCAATGCTGACATACGAAAACAATATTCTTTCACCGTCTCTTTTGGATTTCTTGTTGCCTTGGCCATAGCATAATGAATTTCTGCTTATCCGGCGCTGTACCAAACTCATTTTGAATAGCATTTGCAAAATCCAACCATGTGTTGTGAAGAATGGGCGAAGAGTCAAACCACATCTTTGCTGCTCCTTTGAGTCGAGTATAAATCGAAAGCAATAAAAACTTCTCGTCCCATTGATGCAACGACTTTATTAACCCGATCTACAAACTGATGAACCGAAATAGCATTCTCATCATTTGGATCAAAATCTGGTAACGTATTGGCGATTTCAGTAACCGACGCTTGTCGTGTCTTTACGTTTTGATTCATAACAGGTGCTCCTGCACTGGCAATGTTAGTTAAATTATCATTTGTCTCTGGTTGTGTCGATACTGTCGCTACTGCACGAGCACTTTGTGCAACAATTAGCTGTTCCATCATTTCACGCAACTGCCTCATTCCATACTGAAGTTGCAAATTAGGTGCTCCTTCTACCGCGTTGTTATATCCCGATGCTTGCGACATTTCTACTTCATCACATTCCTCAAATTCCATTAGCCGGCGAATCAATTCATTTCTTGTACAAACTGTAGATTATTTCCGTTCTCTCAGAAGGAGTTTGTTTTCTTTTGTTTTACAATGTATACACAAAATTTAAGTATTGTCAAGTTGTGAAATTCATCAACACATATGCACACACATGCTCTTCTTATGTTGCAATATCGTCAATTTGTAAAATTCACCAACACATCAAATATCCCACTTCTGAACTGTAAGGTGTATGGTCACTTACTTTCGAGTAGTATAGGTCTTGGTAGTTTATCCATTCATAATACAGATTATTCTATTCGAGCTTATATTTAAAACAGAATTAACACACTCCGTTTGTAAAGTCTCACCCAGAGACGCTCTTTTTATCTCTCCCCTATCGGGTGCATATCTCGTATTTTTATCGATAACTGCTTGTGACGAGTAAAGTTGCCAGACGCTTACAGTCGTGTTTGATGAATCAGCTAAGTCGTCTTCGGGAAAGTCATTAAATGGTGTATTAATGACTGGCCCAACCATTTAGCAGGATTTTATTACCACACTGTTAGACTTTCGTTCTTACCGGTTTTCTTGTTTCTTATTGATCCTCTCGATAGATCATTTCTACTCATCTTATGGAGAGAAACCCAAACAGATGCGGTTCAAGTATATGAGCTAAATACGGTTATTTATGGGCTGCCGTCAGCACCTTTTCCAGAAGTTCGCTGTCTTCATTATATTGGTAGTTTATACGATTCTGAATTTCCAGTTGGCGCGTCAGTTTTTCGAACTGATTTTTATTTAGACGATCTTCTCACTGGCGCAGACCATATTGATGAATTGAATATTAAAAGGGATTAGATCGTTGCGGTGACATATCTAAAAATGATAAAATTTCAAGGTAATTTGATCGAGTTCCACAATTAAAACAAGCCTTGCAACGAAAGCAAGATATGCATCTGGTCCGAAGCGTTGCCGCAGCGTCGAATTATGTGCAGCAATCTCACCTAACAAACGACTTGTATCGCAAAATCTCAAGAGATAAAGTCTGGCTACTGGTCATCATTTTAGTACAAACACTCTCTTTCAGGACACGATGCTAACACTAGTTCTAGGCTGTGCAAGTGGGGATGCACTCTTGCTTGAGCTCAATATGCTTCGTTGCAAGTTTCGTATAGTTACATCCCTGCAGTCAAGAGGATTGAATACGATGGTTTGCAGACACAGCGAGCGAGCCATAGTCTGAAGAAGGTTGTAACACAACTGATTCTCAACTAAACGTGCGGTTTTCACTTGCCTGACATTCTAAATGCATCTGTGATCGTTGCCACTCGATTATGTGCAGCATCTACTAACAAAACTTTTGCAATTTCAAATAAATTATCAAAGTCTATCACGACATTCTACTAGTTCTTCTGTGATGGGGATGCCACTTCTTAGCCAATTGCTTCGTTGCAAGTTGATAGCTTCGGATTGTACGATGTACAAAGCCAGCGCAAGTCTCAAAAGGTTGCAACACAACGATATTCAACACGTGTGGTTCTCGGGCCTGACATTCTAAATACATTTATACTTGTAGTTCATCATCAATGCAACTATCGATCGATTCGATATCACCTTCAAACGCTACGAATTCACTCTTCTGTTTTTCGGTGTAAGTCATACATGCCATCGTTCACCAGCTGCGACGTTCACTTGTCATATCAGCAGCACAATTAAGAATTATGTTTTGGTGAATAACAAAGCACATACAGCAGTCAGCGTTCTCCGAAGAGATCTGTTTGTTAGCCAAAACAAATTTGGGATATCCTCAATGAGATATCGGTCGCTTGGAAGCACCTTGCTTACTAGATATGGACCTTTGTAGCGCGGCTTCAATTTACGTGACGTTCCAGTGCTGTACGGCTCATTTTCTACAAGAACTAGATCACCTGGTTCATACACATTTGGTTTAGAATGCTTGGCATCGTATCGTTTCTTGGCTTCGGCTCAGTATCTCTTTTCGCAGCACTCACACGTTGGTATGCGATCTTGAATAGGTCACTGCGAGCAATAGCACTAGCTGGGAGACGGGCTTGGTATGCTCCGGATGCCCGTATCCGCCCACGCCAGTCATGGCTGCATTGCTGCGATTGCGTGCCGACATGCCCGTCCGCTCTTGGTGTGCGTACTGCATTTAGTACATGCTTATCATGGTTTTCGCGACAGAACCTTCCAAAATCTTTTGAAGTAAACGCAGTTCCACGATCAGAAATAATTCTTTTAGGCATTCCCATATAGCTGGTTACTTCTTGCAATGTGTCGATGACATGTTTGGTTGCTGTGCTCTTAACAGCGCGAATAATTGTGAACTTGGTAAATGCGTCGACAATTATAAATATATGCTCGTTGCGTTTGGAACTTTTCGGAGATGGTCCCAAGTGATCAATATGAATCGTTGAAAAGGGTTTAGGCTGGATTTCATCATAATGATATTGACCCTCCTGACGTCCACCTGGTTGTTTGTTAAATGCGTAGCCAACACATGACTTTATATATCCTTCTACATAATTTCTCATGCGTGGAAACCAGAATAAATTAACAATTCGGCCCAACGTCTTCTCTACGCTCATGTGCCCTGCTTTATCGTTACACTCGTTTAGGATATGATATCGTAGCTGCTTTGGTACCACCCATAGTAGTTTGTTGTTATATTTGCGATACATACTTGTCATTTTCGGACATATCTTTGGATTTCATATTTTTAACAATGTGTTGAGTCTTTTTGTCTTGTAGCTGAATTGCAAATAGCCAATCTGCTTCGTCGATTATGGTTTTGAATATTTTCAAACTATCTGTTTCCTTCTCATGTGCATTCTCAACTGGCGCTCGGCTCAAGGCGACGACATGTTCCAGTCGGGAACCTGATCTGTGAACAATTTCTATATCAAATTCTTGTATACGCAACCAGCATCGTGCAATACGTTGGATAAGTTCACGTTTTTCCATCGTTGTTCTAAGTGCGTTGCAGTCGGTAATAACCTTGATACGTTTACCACAAATAGTGGACTATGGATAAGGCTCCTAGCTCATAGCTATGAAATTTCCTCTCGCTTGTAGATGTTGCTCGGCTGAAGTACGCAATAGGTTGCAGTTGCCCTCCTTCTTCCATCTGTAGCAACACTCCCGCTAGACCAATTGAACTGGCATCTGTATGAAGCTCATGTATGGCATCCAAACGATAACTAGCAACTACTGGTTTGGATATAAGGTGTCGTTTCGATTCTTCAAACGCTTGTTGTAGAGGCTGCTTCTCACTTCAGGTTACATTATTTGGCTTTGGAAATAACGAGATGGCATTCGTCTTAACTTCTCCAGGACTAATGCCTCCAGGATGAATCTGAAGACCCAAAAATGTTATGTACTGCTTATTTAACTCGCATTTGTCGATGTTTAACGTTAAGCTACGTTAAGCCACAGTAGAACTTGCAGAATGCGCTCAAGTCTTTTCAACATTTCATATAATGCAGCATGTCATCTTTATGGACACGTTTTTGAATTTCGGCCATGAGTCTATTGAAAACTGCTGGCACGTTTTTCAACCCAAACGGCATGCGATTAAATTCATATAGCCCATGCGTTGTTATAATCGCTGTGTATTTGCGACTGTATAATTATATTTCAATTTATTAATAACCACTGTTAAGATAAAGAGATGAAAAATGATTAAATCGTCATTAACTTGTTAAGTCGGCGATAATCCATGCATAAAAGATAACCTCCACTCTGCTTCTTTATGAGTACTACAGGAATGGCATACTCTGGTGTTGAGTCTGCTATAATATCGCGTTGTAATAACTCGTTGATCATACTGTTTACTATCTCTCGTTTTGGTTCGGATATACGATATGGTGCTTTAGAGACAATTTGACCACTTTCAAGGCGGATGCTTGCCTTCACTATGTCGGTTTTGCCGATTCCCTCTAATCGTGAAAATACATCCTGAAAAGTTTTCAAAACATTATGCAACCATTGCTTGTCGCGGACGGTTTCTACATTCGAGATAAGTCTAATGAATTTATCATCATTTATTACCAGTTGTCGGACTGCTCGTTTGCTACTTAAACTTCCATCTGTGAAGTTACGCGTAAGCTTCGCGTCAATTATAACATCTTGTCACAGCAAGAAGTCTTCTTCTAAAAGCTCATCATCGGCGACGTATACTTGTGCCGTAATAACTTGTCCGTCAATAGCTATATCCACAATTATAGCCTCGTTGCGCATGCAGGTGCCACCACAGATTTCTTTTACCCGCATGAAGCACTTGCGACGATTTGCCTTATTAAATTCGGCCACAGATTTCCGGACAATACTAGCTTGACTTCTGGTATCTATAAATGCATTGTATTGGCAAGACTGTACCATTATATCTTTGCAAAACATCATATCGCGATTCATGGCACCTAAGCGTCTTATATTTGTGTTAGTTGTCATACTCTTCTCACTGCTCGGCTGAATCTTTTCGGTTTTGGGCACGCGATTGCAAAATGTCCCACATCTCCACAATTATAGCATTTATTAGACCCAGACCTGTGCGGTTTTATGTCGACTTCTGTTTTCTGTTCAACGCTGTATCGTCTTTGAAGTGGATTAGCTATTTGTGCCACGGTTTACAAAGTACGATTCAGTTATGTCTCGCATCTGCTTCATTAATGAAATATGGAGTGCTGCCATACTTTGCTGTAGTTCGCGGTGCTGAAGACCAGATCGAGCACAACGTATTTGAATGAAAACAATTTTCATTCGTGAGCAACTCGAAGTATACTCCTCTCGGGAGCAACTCGAAGGATACTGTGAGCAACTCGAAGTATACTCCTCTCGGGAGCAACTCCAAAATACTAATTTTATTCTTACAATCCTAGTTTTTATATAACTAACACTGATCAAACTTACTCTATTCTTATCGCTACTTTAACCCGACCAACGGGATGCAACTCGCTGATAGGGTCGGGTCATATTTCGTGTACGTACTAGGGTCACAACGTAATATTTACACACATACAAGTGGTCATAAATTATCTATTTTATTACGGTGCGTTGTGTTTACATGATGCAACATGTACTTCCACTTAAAGATCTTTGCGACGCATTTTTTAATTATGAATTTAAATGTATGCATGTTTAACGTAAGTTTAAACATATTACTGCTGCTTCACTGAGATGATAGCGATTTCCCAATGCTGACATACGAAAACAATATTCTTTCACCGTCTCTTTTGGATTTCTTGTTGCCTTGGCCATAGCATAATGAATTTCTGCTTATCCGGCGCTGTACCAAACTCATTTTGAATAGCATTTGCAAAATCCAACCATGTGTTGTGAAGAATGGGCGAAGAGTCAAACCACATCTTTGCTGCTCCTTTGAGTCGAGTATAAATCGAAAGCAATAAAAACTTCTCGTCCCATTGATGCAACGACTTTATTAACCCGATCTACAAACTGATGAACCGAAATAGCATTCTCATCATTTGGATCAAAATCTGGTAACGTATTGGCGATTTCAGTAACCGACGCTTGTCGTGTCTTTACGTTTTGATTCATAACAGGTGCTCCTGCACTGTCAATGTTAGTTAAATTATCATTTGTCTCTGGTTGTGTCGATACTGTCGCTACTGCACGAGCACTTTGTGCAACAATTAGCTGTTCCATCATTTCACGCAACTGCCTCATTCCATACTGAAGTTGCAAATTAGGTGCTCCTTCTACCGCGTTGTTATATCCCGATGCTTGCGACATTTCTACTTCATCAGATTCCTCAAATTCCATTAGCCGGCGAATCAATTCATTTCTTGTACCAACTGTAGATTATTTCCGTTCTCTCAGAAGGAGTTTGTTTTCTTTTGTTTTACAATGTATACAGAAAATTTAAGTATTGTCAAGTTGTGAAATTCATCAACACATATGCACACACATGCTCTTCTTATGTTGCAATATCGTCAATTTGTACAATTCACCAACACATCAAATATCCCACTTCTGAACTGTAAGGTGTATGGTCACTTACTTTCGAGTAGTATAGGTCTTGGTAGTTTATCCATTCATAATACAGATTATTCTATTCGAGCTTATATTTAAAACAGAATTAACACACTCCGTTTGTAAAGTCTCACCCAGAGACGCTCTTTTTATCTCTCCCCTATCGGGTGCATATCTCGTATTTTTATCGATAACTGCTTGTGACGAGTAAAGTTGCCAGACGCTATATGTATTGAAGATTGGAAGAATCCTGCAAAAAGATTGGCTGCAGCCTGATCAGTATATTCTTAAATGTTTTCATAAGAAATAGATAAGAGCAGTAGGACGATTTGCTTTGTCCAAGTTGTACAACTGCTTGCTTTAGTGGTCTATTGTCCTCCTGCGAAACTCTTGAGGAACGCACTAATCAAAAAATAAATTTGTGAAAGATTGCGAATTTATAAATTCGTAAGATGTGGATTGCATTAACATACTTTGGATGTTAGTCATACCACATCTGCCAAATTAAAGTCACTAAATACAAAAAAGTAATAATAACAAGAAAGTAGTGACAAAATGGAGGGAATAGCAGTAATATGATCTACGTATATAGATATATCGGAATGTGGCTGAATATATGACAAAACATATTGAAAAATATGTATACATATATAGGTATATATATATATAACTATATTGGCGATAAGTTCAATACTTTCAAACGCAATTTATATTAAGCAATTGTAGGCGGTGATTATTCTCGTGTGCATATGTCAGTTTTCATTTTACAACACTTGGCAAACAACTCATAAAGTTAGCCTCAGTTGCAAGAAATCTCTAGTGCTCTCTGTCCCTCATCTAGCCACCCTACAAAAACCGCTCGGCTGACTTAGCGAAGCGCCCACCGCGCTACACGATAAAAATCGCTACATTAGTGTCAGGTGTGGGGTACACAAGTGGCTTCCGAAAACCCAACCCATAATGCCTCAAAAAGGTCAAGGCACCAACAACAGGCATCTGCTATCGCGGCTGCCGAAGTCCGAAACCAGCAACTAGCTGCTAGAGACGCAGCGGAGATTGAAGACTGTCACTAGCCGCTTACACGCGCAACAGTCAGTAGATAGGCATAGGGCTCATATGGACTGGATCCACATTTCGAACAAAAGTTCGCGCAGATGTAGTCGTCGTTCGAGCGTAGCAGTGTTGGGAGGTGCTGGCCGCCTACCTGGGAGAGCTTCGGTCACTGCATCCACAGATGCAGCTGCTAAGAGTGTCGGCGATAACCACGGGATGGCTTGTAGTACGCCACGGACAGGAGAGTCGACCCGTCTTGACGCCATGATACCGCGGAATGAGCCACGGATAACAAATGGCCAGCCAAGGCTGTCCGAGTGGCCCCACAGAAGGACCGCGCCCCAACATCGGATTCAGCAAGTACCACCAAGACCGTTCTCTGCCAAGGTGTGAGAAAATCCCTGGAAGACTTTGCCATGGACCTGCAGTGCTTGAGTCGCGCAGTTCTCTGAAAATTGCCGAGCTCAACGTACAACAGCATCTTGGTGCAGCGCTTCATCGACGGTATGCGAGAAACTTCGTACGAGGTGCCGATTCTATCCAGTCCACCGAACACTCTCAAGGATGCGCTTGACATGGCTCGGCGTATTGAAGCCCAATGCCGACGCCGCCCAGCCATTACGGTTCTAACTTTGTCGGACTCTACACCCGAGAGTCAGCAAACCCCTTCGAAGAGTAACCGGCGCCGCCAGAGCAGAGGCAATCCGCGTCCTCCAAATTGTGTGGAGCACGCTGGAAACTAAGAGAAACCCGTCTCCTTGGGCAGAAATCGGCTTCCACACCCACCGGCCCCAATCCTCATCGAACCGCAGCACGGATTTCAGCTTTAGACACAACTTCATGAATCTCTCAGCCCAACAAGCCACCTACTGTCGCTCCACCGGCCCGCCGATTTCCACCTCCGTTGAACTCGTCGCCATCCAAACAATCTAATTCCGGACCTAAAGCACCATAAGACACGGTCGACGCAGCCCGCTACCAGATGTTCCAGGAATCGCCGCACGTGGAGAGTGCCCACAGGCCGCGGCCAGACGCGCCTCGCGTCGAGAAGACACCGTCAACTGGACACTTGTTAGAGCTGCCCACGGTAGATTCATTGATCGAGGAGACAACGTGCGATCCGCTGGCTGACACCAGCAGTAAGCGTGTCTTAGACGAGATTGTCACCGGTCTTTCTCAGCTTTTCGATGAGACTCTACATCCATAAAGGAACTCGGCGCCACTGACTGCCTTGAATGGAATTATGCCCGGAGCTCACATTGCTCCCTAATGGTGAGTAAAAAGCCTGGCCGGTTTATCGTCGATGCTTTTGCCACCATTTCACTGTTAAACCGTCGTATTCGTATCGTATCGTCGAATTCGTAGCAACTGGAAAAAACGTAACACAGTTGACTACAGCCGGCCGAGCTCTCAAGCATGAATTCTTAATATTCGAAGGCAACACTCCGAAGCTTTTGGGTATGGATTTCCTACTATGTTACCAGGGGGTCATAGATCTGAAGGAGCTGCGCCTAAAATTTACCTGGAGGTTTATACCATTACAAGTAGCGACATCAAAACGGCCAAGTTTGGTATACTCCACTACGTCTGTGAGTATTCCACCACGCAGCCACGCTCACATCAGGATCGGGTGTTCATCACAGGATTGTCTGACTCAAGCTATACTGAAACGAGGAATCCAGTCCCAGCTCCCACTCGACTTAATTTTGGGAAGATCCCTAGTGGACACCACTTTGGGTCGGCCATATTACACGTGCTAAATAACGATACCCAGCGACACCGATCTCTATCTATCAATTGGAACCGGTAGACATGATGTCTACCACCGAGTTGAAGTACTGCGTATCCAGCCTTCTGCATTGGGATGGGTTGCAACCCAAAGACTTAGCCGAAGAAATGCGCATCAAGCGCACAGGGTGACGATACAGGCCGCACCAGACTGACTCAGCACACTATCGATACCAGAAAAACCTGTCCGAACAAGCAACCGCCACGTCACCAGGCGCTATCCTGAAAGATGGAGGTGGAGCGACTGCTAGCTGTTATGCAGCAGCGAGCAGTTATCGACCCGTCTGCTAGCCCATGGGCATTGCCGGGCATCGAACCAATTGAACGGTTCGAAAAAAGATGGTTCCACGCGATTCTGTATGGATTACCGGAGTCTCAACGATGTCACTCTAAAAGATTCCTATCCACTGCCCCGGATGGACGACATCCAGACGAGGCTACATGGGTCCAAATGGTTCTCCACCATGGATTTACAAAGCGACTACTGGCAAGTGGAAATGGATAAGGAATCACGTGTCACCACAGCGTTCGTGTGTGATGCCGGCCTTTACGAATTTAATATCATTCCATTTGGCCTGACCAATGCGCCCGCCGTCTTCGAGCACCTGATGGATGGCCTTTTAATCGGCATGAGCTGCACGTCATTATAGTCCACTTCAGTAAACCCGATGAGCACTTGCTCCACCTTCAAGAGGTTCTCGACCGTCGAGCGAGCGTCGACCTAAAACTCAGCCTACGTAAGTGCCAGTTCTTTCGCAAAGAGGTGACCTATCTGGGTCACATTGAAAGCGACCAAGGCTTACGAGCATGTCCTGAGAAAGTCAACCGAGTGACGGATTGGCCCCGTCCTCGCTGCCAGAAAGATGTTCGATCGTTCCTGGGACTATGCTCTTATTATTGCAAATTTATATCCTAATTTTCGGCCAATGCCCGCCCGCTTCACGACCGAGGCTCGCCGAGGGTTCGACTGATCACCGGCCGCCCAGGAGGCTTTTGATACGGTAAAGACGAAGCTTAGTCAGGCACCCGCTGTGACGTTTCCAGATCCGACCATCCGTCTTATTTTAGACATGGATGCGTCTAACCACGGAAATGGAGTCGTATTGAGCCAAGAACGGGATGGCCAGGACGGAGTGCTGGAGTACAGCAAACTGTTTAGCGCGACCGAAAGAAACTATTGCATTACCGGGAGGGAACTACTGACAGTCGTGCAAGCCTGCAAACATTACCATCACTACATTTTCGGACAGAGATTCCTGCTCTGAACTGATCACGCTTGCCTGAAGTGGCTCTACAACTTTCAGGGGCAAATTGCGCGATGGATAGAAGGCCTGCAACAAAACGACGTCGATATCCAGCACCGTAGCGACCAACAGCATTTCAACTCCGACGCTTTATCGCGACCAGCTAGATGTCATACACTTGCAAATCGGGGCCATGGATTACGCCCACCGGCAAATGGACGATCTTACACTGGCTCTGATCTTTGAGTAGCGTAAAACCGGAGATCGGCCACCCAAAGCCGCACAAAAGTCCCGAGACGAAGGCCTATTGGCACTCGTTTGATTGCCCCTAGGTGGATGACGGCGTATTAAAACCCGGAAAATGGAAGGTAGGGCGGCAGCCATGGTGCCGCGCAACCTACAGAAGGAAATTACCTGTAGTGTGCATAGCACTCGACCGGTGGACATTACGGATTGAAGAAGACACTGGGAAAACTTAAACAGCGCTACTATTAGGTGGGACAGAGCGCGCACGTTTCCATCTGGTGCGCGTTGTGTCAAACCTGCAATTCCAGGATAGGAGGTCTTCAGCCGTTTTGGCGTACCATATACACTCCAATCCGAAGTTATCCTCGGAGTAGAGAAGACACGCACTATCCCGTTGCATCCCCAGTCGGACGAAATGGTTGAGCGTTTTAACCGCACGCTACTAGATTACCTATAGAAATTCATTGCTGCGGACCAACGTGACTGGACTCGTCAGTTCCCTTATATCTGTGGACTAATCGGTCCGGTCCACATGAGGTAACTAGGTAAAAGTTGGTGGATATCCATAGCTGCAAACGGACTAGCTTTGACCGGCGATCGTTACCCGCCGCCACTCGGATTGGGTCTATGAGGTGTGACTGCCCGGCAAATGGACGACAGGGACGGTTCGGCTTGTGATTATTTGCTGTATTCATTCTTACCTGCACCTAGCCACCCTACAAAAATCTGCAACTTACTTTTTTATAATGTAAATTTATGTTTTAGTTGACTGCTATTAGTTGACATTAACAAAGTTCATTGAGGTAACATTTGAACTTAAAAATAATGACCTTCAAAATAAACTTTCAGGAAGAAAAACTGAATTATGACAGACATTCCGCTACATTGTTTTATCCAGTACTTTTGATTTTGAAATATGTATACAGTCTCGATAATTCGTAATTGCAATGAAGTCTTGCATTTATTAAGAGCTATAACGCTTACAAATGATCAAGATTCTTAATTATGGACGTAAAAAAAAGAAAAATACGAATAACTATCTGTCAAAAATTGACCTGAACTGACAAAAAACAACATCTTCACATATATTCATAAAAAAAAATGTTTATTATCGCCTTCAAAATAGGCTTGACCCAATACAAGCATGCCAACGCTTGATTCAATATTCCATACACTAGTTATAAACCTTGGCTGGGATTGCCTTCAGTACCTTCAGAAAATGACTTATAATGGCTTCAATGCACTCATGGCGAGTTCTTCGAATTGGATTTTTCAGTTTCGAGAACAGTAAAAAAAATCTCAGCCAAATCTGGCTCCCATATTATCATAATTAAGTCCATAGATTTTGGAGGTGGTAAATTTATCAATTCTTTTATTTTACGTGCGTTTTGCCTAATATCTCCTTTGATTATTTCGAACCCAAGATACTTTATATTAGTTTTAAGAAAGGAGCACTTGTTTACATTAAACGAAAGTCCCGCCTTGCTTAATGTTTCTAGTATAGTACGCAAACGCTCTAACGCCTCTTCTCCAGTTTCTGCTGTAATCAGCTATGCATCAATGTAAACGAAAGCATATGTATATACTAAAGCTCCTAGTGCTCTTATTTTGGCTCTCTGAAAAACAGAAGGTGCACTTTTCAGGCAAACAGGCATGTTCAAAAACTCGTACTGGCCATCTGGCGTTGCAAACGTGGCTCGCTCATTGAATTCTCGTGTAGTGAAATTTGGTAAAAACCACTTGCCAGATCCAAGCACGAGAAATATTTAGCACCACGAATCAAAACAAAATCAAATAGACTCACCGGATGCCCTTAATATTCCTGACGTGAACTAACTGTGCAGATATCTACACGCTTCTCATAAATTCTATCACTTCCACATGTACGGCCTTTATGACAAGCGGATGCAAAATGAATTTTGCCTCTGCTCTGGCCCTTCTCCAAGCAAGCACTCAGGGTGTTTATGTCCAGACTTTCCGCAGTAATTACACTTCATATGCGATGAAAACTTGGACTTCTTGCGATTTGATCCTGCTGGATCGTCGTCTTCACTGCGTTTTTTTAAAGAGTGTGCTTGTAACTGTTGTTGTACCTAATTGCGAGCTTTCACGTTGTTAGTAAAAAACCCAGCGCGTCGACTTATTGTTGATTTGCGCCATGTTAGCGAGGGTTACAGTCACAGCTATTTCTTTCAGATGCTTTGCTTTCCATTTCGACATTAGCAGCGTGACAATACGGCTGCCGTATTCGGCGAAGCCTTCTTCCGATTTTGGTCGATCATTCAAATCATTCAATAGCATGGCGGCAAAAGTCTCAATTCCAACAAAACGTTGGATAATCAGCTCGTTGAACTGCTGCCAAGTGATTCCGGCAAAGTATATTTGTGACAGCCACTGTGATGCGCTGCCTTTTAGTGCCTTGCTTAGGTCTATCACCAGGCTGCTACCATGGAGCACGTTATGCGAAAAATGAAATTCACCAAGATGAGGTATCCACTCTAGCACTGTCTGGATTAAATTTTGGGACAGTCACATATGACGCTTCCCCATCGGTTAGTGGTGCACTTGGAGTCTTTAAGTTTTGAATTATTTCCAGCAGATTGCGGCTTTGCAGTTTCAAAGCTGACAAAAATGGATCAGCGGCAAGATTGGTAGGCAAAGCAGATCACACTTCTGATGTCAGAGGTGGCTCTGACGGCGGTAGCTCATTAGATTCCTTTTTGCACAGCAAGTTCTTTTCGCGTTAGTGGCGCAGGACAGACTAGTCTCAGGGATGCAGATTTCTGTTAACTATCATAATTCTGCAAAGCTTTATTGCTATCCCTGTTTTTCTTATTTAGTCAGCGCACTGCGACCAAACTTTACTCAACAGCAGAGAGTGTCTCTTTATCTCAGCTACAGTGCATATTTAAACTACTAGCGGCAATGTGTCAAAAATGTAGGCACATATACAATGGTCAAACTGGCCATTCTACGACATATACCTATATTAGTATGAGAGGATCATTAATTACTGTATATAGTAGGTCAAATTAGATATGATTTCGGTGATATATTTTTGTGATTTTGTTTACTGATCTATATATAAAGAATCAGGTATGATACGTATTTTGTAATTGCGCGATATTAAAAGTGTGCAACCGTCATTAAAGATATATAATATCACATTTAAATCGTTAGATAGACTGAAATATAAACATATAAACAAACCTATTAAATGCACTCATGCACCAATGCACTTTTAAATACACTAATTCTTTTTTGTAATAAACTACTCGCCATATAAAGTGAAATCTTAAATCTTCTGTTTTCCAAAGATTTATTGTTATAACCAATTTTCACCTGTCGCATGATAACGTAAATATAACCTAAACTCCGTATGAGCTGCTCATAATAATTATCTAGGCTATTTGCGACTTCATCGGGTCGTTGGACAAACGGTCCAAATAATGTCATGACTTACACGTAGTTTTCAGTTTCCATCGCATTTAGGATAGTCTAATCTAATAAGATTAATAACACGTATACATTTTTATTTTATTTTATATTATTTTATTATTACTATTGACAGTGGACTTTGTCAGGACTTATTTTACACGGAATATTAATTTATTAAAAAAAGATAATATCATATTAAAATTAAACAACACATTTTTTTTTTAAAATTTATGAATTAAAAAAAATATACTACTGTGGGCAAAAAGACTTTATTCATAATTTGAAAATTCTTTATTTATTCTTCCACATCTATTTCGTCCCCCTCAAAGTAATCTCCCCGGCCCCAATACACTTGTGCCAACGTTTTTTATATTCCTTGAAGCAGTGGTTAAAGTCGAAATCTGGAATAGCCTTCAATGTGCGAAGCGATTCACGTTTAATGTCATCAATTGACTCAAAACGGCTTCCTCGGAGCGGTCGTTTGAGTTTGCTGAACAGCCAGAAGTCACATGGATCTAAATCAGGTGAATACGCTGGCTGTGGAACGATATTGGTGGAATTTTTGGCGAAAAACTCACAAAGAATCAATGCAGTATGCGACGGTGCATTATCGTGGTGCAAGAACCAAGAGTTGTCAGCCCATTATTCCGGCTTCTTCTTACGAATAGCTTCGCGCAAACGACGTATAACACTTAAATAGTATTCCTTGTTGACAGTTTGGCCGGTCGGAAGAAATTCGGAGTGCACCACACCTCGGTAATCGAAAAAAACTGTCAACATGACCTTGATTTTTGACATGCTTCGACGTGGTTTTTTCGGTTTCGGCTCGCCTTTGGTACGATATTCAGCCGATTGATCGTCTGTTTCCAGGTCGTAAACAGAGATCCAAGACTCATCGCCAGTTATAATACGTTGCATGACATCCTGGTAGTCGGATAGCATTGTTTCATAGATGTCAACGCGACCATGTTTTTCAAGAAAATTGAGTGATTTTGGAACCAACCTTGCTTTCACTTTTCTTAGCCCCAAATGATCTTTTTAAATGGTTTTCACTGATCCTTGTTTCCTGATCCGATATTCCAATATTGTCAGAAACATCTCTGACTGTTAATCGTCGATTCTAGAGCACCAACTCCTTGATTTTATTGACGTGCTGATCATCAGTTGATGTTGATGGCCGTCCTGGACGTGGTTCATCGTCAACGCGTTCTCGACCCTCATTGAACAATTTGTACCAATCAAAAACTTGCTCGCGACATACAATTATCACCGAAAGCCTTTTGCAACGTTCTAAACGTTTCGGCACCAAAATTTGATTCCGAACACAAAATTTGATGGAACTTCTTTTTGAATGATTTCACTCATGGTACAAATCGCCGAATGCAGTTTTTGTATTTCAGAAAGACAAGCGTATACTGAACACTAATGATTATTTTGATGTTACATTTGGCACAGATGTTACTGACAGTGTTAACAATCTCGAAAAAATTAAAAAGTCTGACAAATTCTTGCCCACGGTAGCATATATAGTATATATACAAGGTGCGTTCAAAAGTAAACAGGACTTTTTGCATCTAGCACCCCCTGGTGGCGTCATCTATATGTCGACTGAACCTTCGAATCTTCTATCTTTATCGATTGTCCAGTGAGTATTTCATGACATTTCATCAATTGAAAGTGAAGCTATTGCGTTTTAAATGTCAGTATCTTTGTGTTATCGGTGCGAAAATGAGATTCGAACAAAGAGCCAACATTAAATTTTGTTTTAAAATTGGTAAAACTTTTACCGAAACGTTTCAATTGATGGAACAAGCTTATGGCGATGATTACCTATCCCGTAGCAGAGTGCACGAGTGGTTTCAACGTTTTCAAAGTGGTCGTGAGGACCACCATTTATTCTGGATCTTTGGAGCGCACCCTGTATAATAAAAACTAGAAGATAAAAATAAAACACAAATAATATACGATCTTGAGAAATAAAACAAATTTAAATAATAAAGGTATATTTAGTTGATCCAAAATAAGCGATCGCGTTACAAGCGTTCGCAATAGATTAAAGGATGATATGTCGAAGAAATGAATCGGCAAATTAAAATAACACCAGCTGATCAGGAGTATTAGTATATCGTATGAGGAGAAAACGTTAAGGAGCCATTACAGGAATACAAGCTAACAACCGTGACATATGGAACATCTGCTGCACCATTTCTAGCTCTGCGCTCATTGCAGAAACTGGCGGACACTTACTGCCAATATGATGTAACATTGGCTAAATTCATCAAACAAGATTTTTATATGAACGATTTGATAGCTGGTGTAAATATCATTGAAGACTGTATCGAACTTCAGCAGAAAATAAGAGCTGTCATGAAAAAAGGTGGAATGCATCTAAGAAAATGGATCTCCAACGATGATAAGATAATTGATTCCATAACAAATGAAAATAAATCAGAGAAGGTCGCCTTTACAAAAGACGAGTCAATAAAAACTTTGGCCTTTACTGGGACCCAACAAAAGAGGAAATTAAATTCAGCGTCAATATGTAACAATAAGGTGGTGTTTCGAAACGGTCGATTTTGTCACAATTGGCAAGAATATTTGAACCATAAGGATGGCTTACATCTGTAACGTTGCAAGAAATGATTTGTGCAGGAACTTTGGAATATGTCCGTCTCTTGGGATGCAGAAATTAAAGCGGATTCGGCAAATATTTGGCAAGAATATGCAAAGGAGCTACAATCCTTATCTAAAATCAGGATACAGCGTTGGACTGGTAGTACAGGTCAAGGCATCATCGAGCTCCATTGATTTTCGACACTTCAGAGAAGCCCATGTTGCCGTTGCATATACAAAAGCCCGTAGCCAAGTCACTTTGCTTGCAACAAAAAGCAAGGTTAATCCAATTAAAAACAAGAAAACTGTCCCCAAATTAGAGCTGTGTGTAGATAACTTTTAGCGAAATTACGGTCAAGTACCTCGTCAACATTGGAATATTAAATAAAACTCAACGAATGAAGTGACTCGAAAATCACATTGGCATGGATCACAAATAAGCACACCAAAGAGAAATTTACCACTTTTAAAATTCACTTACATAAAATCAGAGGACAACAATGCAACGAATCCATACCGGATTTAAAAATACTTCGGACCAACGTCAAATAAATAAGTTAACGCAAAGACAAAGCGATCTATCGATATCTATTAGCTTAGAAGATCAATTTTTCAAGCTCTCTTTAAATTAACTTTTTATCCTTTTTTACCTACTTCTAAAATTCTATAAAACTGTGTTTCCGATTTATTTTGTCTTTCCGCGCACTTTGCGACTTTTTAAGACTTTGAAAACTGTTCTTGTAAGTTATTATTTACATTTTTTTCCCAACGCGGCGTCTGTGCTGTGTTTTGTTTTTGTTCGAAATTTCGACAGTAGTTGCTTCACTATTTTCATTTCGCTTTCGCGCTTTACGTTGCGTTTCTATCAACTTGTATTTTGTTGTTGTAACGTTGTTGTTTACTTTGCCTTTATTTCTTTTATTGAGTAAATTTTTCTACTTTGATCTTTCTACTAACACTCATTATGTCTTGTCACTCAAAGCGTCTGAGTCAGCTCAACCTCAATTTATTTATTGTTGGTTGTATGATAATATGATGCACTCTGAGTGCGCTGGTTTATCCGGACGCGACTGTGATAAAATTAATAAACTCAGTTGGGCTCGGCTAAACCAAAAGGTGGCATTCGATGGGCGTGCCCATCTTGCTATGTTATGCAGCGCGACTTCAGCAAGATGTACAATATGGTGCGCAACCAGTTTATTAAAATGAGCAAAATAGCAAGACGACTGGCGAGCGATTTTGACTCAAACGTTGAATTGCTTAGTCAATTCAAATTTGAGCTGCGTCGTACAGAAGTAGCTGAGCTCTTAACTGTGCCCGTACCGATTTCTATTTCGCCATCCCCCACCCTACATTCCTCTTCTAACATATTAGACATTTCCCCTATACTTTCTCTGTCTCCTTCTCCCAGGAACTTTCGGTATTTACGCTTGTTGCGGCACCCACTGCTTCAGTCACCATCTACTGGAGCTGTGGCGAAAGCTACACAAGACGCAAAAATAAGCACTCCCCTATCCCAGCTCCTTCTAAAGGAGTTAGTCCCCCTTCTTTACTCCCTACTCTATCTGTCATTGCTCCTCGTAGACAAGTTTTTTTGTCTACACTATCGGCTGATACAACTTGCGAGTCGATAGTTAGATATATAGCTAGTAGATCTTCTGCTAATGTATGTGTTACCAAATTTAACTTCTCTACTCCTAGGGAAATCTCTTCTTTTAAAATTAACGTCTCTTCAGATTTCTTTAACACTATATGTGACTCTAATTTCTGGCCCCCACACGTGATTGTTCATGAGTTTAGGCCAAAGAAACAAGCGCAACCTTCACCTGTAGTTTTTCCTACTAACATAGCAAAAAACTAACACTTTCCATAACTTATCAGAATGTTAGAGGGCTTAACTATAATCTTAATAAGCTTTATGTAGACTGTTTTTCGTTTTTTTGATGCTAACATAATTATCTTTACTGAAACCTGGCTAAAGCCCGAAATTTCAGATTTTTCATGATTTTGCAATAAATACACATCTTTTAGATGCGATCGTTTATCGCGTATAGGAGGTGGTGTCCTTATTGCTCTAGACTCTTCTATCAGAATCTATTTTATCTCCTTGCCTAACTAACATTAAATTAACGATCTCCCGTCTATTTTCCTTCACCGCTATGTACTTATGTACGCTGTTGATGTGAAGTTGTGCTTATCATATAATGACAACTCTCCTTATTTATTGCAATCGGACTTGGATGTGTTTTTTACTTGGTGTAAATGCAACTTGTTGTTTTTGAATTGCTCTAAATGTAAGGTTATGTCATTCTATGGAAGTACGCCTAGTAGACTGTGTCACTGATTTGGGAATTCTTCTCGATTATAGATTAAAATTTGACAAACATATCGCGCTTACAGTCAACAAGGCGACTCAATGTCTTGGGTTTATCAAAAGATGTTCTAAGGACTTTGACAACCCTTATCCGACTAAACTGCTATATACTTCTCTTGTTCGGCCTATTCTAGAATACGGATTTTGTGTGTGGTCTCCCTTAATATTCGGTACACCAAGACAGAATTGAGTCCGTTCAAAAGAAGATTCTTCTTTTTGCTCTTCGCGGCTTTAACTGGGTTCCAGGTACTAATTTGCCCCTATTCCACAGTAGATTGCTTTTAATTAACCTCCATCTCTTACTAACCGTCGCATGATGCTGGGAGTTATATTTTTACATAAATTAATAATTGGCAGAAACCATATTCTTATCTTCTTAACGTAGTAACTAACACTAATTGCTTTACTAATCGGGTTTTTTATGGTTTTTCCCAATCCTCGCAACAAATGTTGGATCATTTAATATCCTCATTTTGAACACCCTAGATATTAACTTTAATTTTATACTTAAATTTTTCACTTCAATTTAAATTAGATTATTTCAATTTTAGTTTATATGAAAAATTTGAATGTTACTTTCAAATTTTGGTCTACTGATAATAGTTGACATTAAATAAATAAATAAAAATAAAAAAATCTATGAACTGTCTTGGTAGTCTTCCAACTACGACATCGTATGCAAAATATTCATGTATTACAGAAGACGTTCTTTAAAAAAATAAAGTAAAATATTTAATCCAAACATCCTAGTCGGTTTTGTCTACAGAAATGTATGAACGAATATATTCATTAACAGTTAAATTCACATTAATTTTGCTGATTGATAATTTGAACTTATTTAAAAAAAAACAGTTATTAATTGTTCTTGTATGTATGTACATTACAATGTACTTGTACTATGTTATGTCTAGTACTATGTACTACAATGTACAATGTAACTTCTTACATTAAAAAATAACTTAATTTGTTTATTCAATTAGTACATTAATTTCATTTTGATTAAATCAATTGTTGAAGTATTTAACTGCTTCCCATCGTTCAATTTTGCTAGTGCCTTTGAAGTATACATTCTTCTTTTTTTCCTGAACCAGAAAATGTATCGCTTAAGCATTTTAAAACCAAATTTTTTTTTCTTTTTGATGGTAAAAATTGTTCATTACGAATGATATACTTTTATTGCTTATTTCGTTCATCTCGAACCGTTTTGTTTAAAACCGAAAATTTGGGCGTCTTCCCTTAATGTCAAGTGCTGGTTTTTTAGAATTAATTAAACTTTTCAAATTTTACGCTTTACGCCAAGCCAAAAAATATAGTAAAATGTATTGTGCGTTTTTAACGCAACCACAAATAAACGAATTCTGTTATAAAACCTTCTCGGTTTGTTCATGTTACATTCATGTTCTATGCAAAAACCTTGTTCAAACCTTGTGCGTTTTGTAGAGGTCAAGCTATCGCGCGTGCTATCTCAGTTAATAAATTATTTATAGTTACTTTGTTTATTTTTTATTTCATTTCGAGGCCATAATTAATTATTATGTTCTGTTATGTTATGTTATGTTCTCTTTACTGCAATGTGGACTTGCTACAGTTGTATGTACGTATTATGATCCGTCCTTATCACTTAAGTAAAGCTTTGGGATACATACAAACGTATCTACAAACATTTTTGTGCATATTCAAAGATAATTCAACACGTGGCGGAAGCAAGCATGGATGTGACTCATGCCCAAACGCAAAGTATTGAGTGAGCTTGTTTCATACCAAATTCCAGCGTAGCTACCTTGAAATCACACAATGTCAAAAGATTAGCTGGTTAGTCAGCTGGGGAGGCGTAGGCCTGGAAGGGGGCTAAAAACAAAATTGATAACAATTCTAATAATAAACAAGACAGAATCTGAGTGGACCTGACTACGACAAGCCCTTAACTCAAGTATACACACGTACAAATACACACACATGTACAAATTCTATACAATTTTGCAAACCCAAAAAAAAAAAAAATAAAAATTAAGCAAATGAAACGGACAGACAGACAATCATGTCTAAATCGATTTGATTTCGCTGAAGGATATTAATTTATATTTTATGGAGTCGGATATGCTTTTTTTTTTTGTATCGTTCGTTTTTTAAATCAACAAAAATTTTATAAGTCATCTCATATAAATACTATTTCATTAATATACTATACCAACGTTTTGATAGTGATTTCTGACTTTTCAGTCGCTAATCTATAAATTGTGTGGTTGGCAAATCTAACGACTTAATCGAGTTTAATTCTGACGAGTGTGCGGTACTTATTTCATAGCATTTAAATTTCATTCCTTTCCTAATAATTTGACAAATTCTTTAATAAAATCTTTAATTCATAAGAGAATGAAAATCCCGCAAAAGGTAAATATAGAAGTTATTGAAAAAGTTTAAGCTTTGTAATTTAAATGTTATCAAATAAAATGTGTATGTGGATGCAATCCTAGAACCAAATACATTTGCTAGATGCTTCAAAAATAATGCGACCCGAGCCGTCATATTCCGAGAAAAGTTTTAAGTTTCGTGACTATAGCGTGGATACAAAGGACCCCATTAAAGAGCGCGTACGACGTACTTATTTTGAGATGCATTTAAAGCAAACTGTTGACTTCGTCAAAGGTAAGTTACTTTATATTTTATTTTTCTTGCTACTTTAAATAAGACATGTTCAGGACGTCGCGCTCACTGGTTACAATTTAACACCATTAAGATGTCAGTGCGTGAAGCTCTTGAGAAGCTTAATGATCTAGTTGATGAATCCGATCCCGATCTGGACTTACCCAATATTGTACACGCTTTTCAAGCAGCCGAGTCCGCTCGCATCGAATTTCCTCAACACGATTGGTTGCATTTAACAGCGCTGATTCATGATCTCGGTAAAATCATGGCTTTCTACGGTGAGCCTCAATGGGCCGTTGTAGGGGACACCTTTCCTGTAGGCTGCCGCTGGGATGATAGCATTGTGTATCGTGATGAAAGCTTTTTAGGTAATCCAGATGAAAAAAATCCCCAATACAACACTAAATACGGTATATATGAGCCCAATTGTGGCGTAGGCAATCTACTTATGTCTTGGGGACACGATGAGTACTTGTACTCTGTGCTCAAACATAATAAGACTAAGCTTCCAGATGTTGCGTGCAATATTATACGCTTTCATTCATTTTATCCGTGGCACAGCGGCGAAGATTACAAGCACTTAGAGTCGTCTAAAGATGAGGAAACCAAAAAATGGGTGATAATCTTCAAGTAAGTACATGATTACCATACAATACAAATTTAAATATTTGTTTATGCTATTCAAACACAAAATCAATAACTCTGCTTTCAGCCACTATGATCTTTATACCAAGAGCGAGGTTGTACCTAATATGGAAACTCTGTGGCCTTATTACCAGACCCTGATCGACAAATATTTGCCTGGTGACTTGGAGTTTTAATATTGCCTAAATTAAATAAATTGTGTTTAGTTTCTATGAAAGATTTCGCTGAAAGATTATTTACCAGGATATGTGTTAAACAATATGATGCGTGAATTAAAAATGTACAAATGTATGGTAGTGATATGTTAGCCGTATAATATTCCAGTAAATCTTTGAGCAAATGATTCAAAAGTTCCTTTTCATATTGGGCTGAGACTCACTCAGTGCTTGTTTAATGGTTGTGAAGCGAAATCGATCGGGCGTTGTCTCCAATCAAGTTGATTGTGTGTTATCATTACCCATATTTGTCGATGGTGTCACCAACCACAACCAATATAGATACGGCAAACACTACGAAAGTTCTATTTCAGTTTCCAAACAATAACTTGCACCACCGGAAAATTATTTTACCTCCATATATGACCGACACTGTGTTGTTTAAAGCGCTAATCATCAATAGGGACGATTGAAAAATAAATAAAAACTTTGAGGTACCCATAACTCACGTTTAATTACGAAGCGAAGTGTATAGCTCTGCTGAGCACTCATGTTCAACAATTTAAAACGAACTTGATCTGTGTACGGTATACAAGAACCTACATACCAAAATTGGTGTATCTAGGTCTTATAAAACTACGCCACAAAATCTAGCCTACTACTTCTATTTTTCTTGGATACATTTGGGGTCCCAGATGAGAGGCGTAGAAAAAAGTTTTTTGTGGTATTGATTTTTCCAAAAGTTCAATGAATACATTAGCCGACGCTGTTTGGTATCATTATTTTATAGCCTGAAGCAAGTAATGTATTATACTATATATTAAAATCAATCAAGAAACGCCCAATTTTGGAATGTTGTTCTAAGAGTGGAAATCTTGAAATGTTTGGGCTGAAACATAGAAGTTGCTACTAGTATTTAATGTACAATATTTGTTTTTAGTTAGCTGCAACCTTCAAAAGACGAGTGTATAAATTTGACAGATGTCGTACTATCAGTTTACGAGATATAGCATTTTGGGTAAAGCAATTTTTGTTAGTTTGGGAAAAATGGATAAAAAAGAATGTTACTTAGCACACAAATTCAAAGTTTATTAGTATAGAAACGAAAACAAAAGAATCTAGGCAGTCCAACCGAAAACTTTTTTTTTAATTTTCCGAAGTGTTAGTTTAGCAGTTTTTATATATAAATATGTAGAATCGAGACCCGGCACCTAGTGATTACCACCGTTTCCGGTCCATGCTTAATTCCCTTTGAAGTAAAAAGTTGTTTTTAAGAAAGTCTCGTTAAAATTGGTCGCCTCTATAATTTTGCATTTTTTAATTACCTAGATCTCACATTTTCTTGTTTTTATTTTTATTCTTTTAGTTTTTATTATGTACACTTCTTTTTAAATTTATTATATATAAAATATATGTATTATATAATTAATATATTTAGTTTGTTTAATATTAATATGACAATATCTATTTTATAATAAAATAATATTCCGTGTAAAATCAATACTTGCATAGCCAACTATCAATAGTTGACTCTAAATAAATAAATAAAATGATGGATTTATTTGTCCTTACATGTAAATACATACGCAAATATATTTTGTATTGGTCTCACGTGGTGAGACGCACTCGTGCCATTGAAATGCCTGCGCTAATGGCAAGGCACATGTAAGAAAACCTGTCTGATGTACCATTTTCATTTAAATTCACTAATTAAATTACGGCTTATGGTAAAAGCATTTGATTTTACATTTAAATTTATATGGCGAGTGGTATTGGTGGAAATGTTCATATTTTTGCCGTATGTCCAACTATTTAAATGTGAAATATCTTAAATGACGGTTGCACATTTTAAATATCGGGCAAATAACTAATTAATAAGTAACATTTATGATTGTTTATCTATAGATAAGTGGACAAAATCACAAGAGAAATATCACCGAAATCATATCTATTTTGAGTACCAAATCGTATAAATTAGACATTTGAGCAATGATTTTAATGAATTATACATTTATTAATAATCCTCCCATAATAATATAAGTACAGACTAGATAATTCGTACTCTAAATAAATGAATACAGATTGAATGTGCCGGTACAAACTATTTTCTATACCTTGTTTGGCATTTATGATATAAGGTTAATTGGGAAAATAAATAATATTTGTATATATTTTTTTCTATTACTGTTTTAAGAATTGACGACGATATTGAGTTTTTTGAAAAACATATATCATCAGGGTTTTTGTTTGCAATAAATATTTTTATATATTCATCAATATTCTATTCTATTATAGCGAATTGAGTAATTTGAAGTAAATTATAAATTTTCAACAAAGTAGTAGGATGTTTTATTTTTTGGGATTTGTTCTGTTTGGAGATTTTTTTTTTTATTTTACTTATCTGAGTCAGATAGGCGTATTTTATGTTTATTTTTACATTTGTTATTTTATCTGTAGAATGTTGAGTTAGTAAGAGAGTAGTAGAGAGTAAAACTAGAACTACGCGCTTGCAGCGACAACTAGCAAAAATACCGCAAGACTTTTTGACAACCTAATACAATATAATAAAAGGCTTGTCCCTACTACGAGAATCAGCTGGGTTACTCGCCTTTCCTTAATTGTTGTAAAAGTACAAGAGAGCAGAAGATAAAGAGGCCATTAAATAACCTCACACTTGGCCACGGTGGTTTCAGTAATTTAAAAAATCGTTTTTATGAATTGTTTTCACGTTAAACATGCATACATATAAATTCATAGTTAAGATATACGTCACATAGATATTTAAGTGGAAGTCAATGTTGCATCATGTAAACACAACGCACCAAAATAAAATTGATAATTTATGACCACTTGTATGCGTGTCAATATTACGGCGTCACCCAAGTGCGTACACGAAATATGACCCGACCCTATCAGCGAGTTGCATCCCGTTGTTCAGGTTAAAGTAGTGATAAGAATAGAGTAAGTACGCTCTGTGTTAGGTACAAATAACTAGGACTTGTAAGAATGAAATTAGTTTACCTCGAGTTGCTCACCAATGAACACCGTTTCATTTACATTTACGAACTATCATTTCGAATTATGGAGGTAAAAAAAAGCCAATCACGAATTATAAAAGCTTTTAGTTTCAATAACTACGGTGGCAGAAAAAATTGACTAAAACAGTTGGCGGTAGTAAAACCGAAAACGTTTTTTTTTTATTATTATTATTATTATTACTATTATTATTATATACAGAGTTCTTAGGTTAATTTAAAAGCTAGTAGTGATGATACCTTTGGCTACTGAGGCCATGAGCTATTTGCAATTATTATATTTACATGTTAACGTGATTTGTTTGTTTTTTTCGGTAAGGAAGAGTTTAAATATTATTTGTTTATACGAGTATATAGTATATAAATATAGTATAGGAATACATACTATGCAGTATTCCAATAATGATTGTATATAAGTTAGATCCTATGTTTTGGAAGTTATTGTCGGTAGATTCTCCAAGTTTCTACCCTTAAATATTATGTTTCTGGATTGAGTGAGTGGAGGGCAGGATGTGGGTAAGTGTTCAACGCTTGGGAAGAGTGGTGCATTAGAAAGTTGACAAGAGTTGGTATATTTCGATTCATGTAGTGTTGGTGAGTGATGTTTATGTGTCCTAATCTAACCCGCCTTAGATATGTTATAATATAGTCTAATCTTGATAGTTTGTAGTTGGGGAAGAGGTGTGTGGTGTCAATGGCAGATTGAAAATTCAATAAGTCTTTTTGTTTTATTTTGTTTTCATATTTTAAGTAGCTATCAATATCGGTTTTGTTGAAATTCTCCGTGAACACTAGTGGAACTGAATGGGCTAGCTTGCCTGATCCAGTTTAACGAAAGATTTTCTTTTGGTTGATTAATACCCATATTTTTAGCCAACTCTTCATTTATCAATGTTGCTGATGACCCTTCGTCAACAAATGCAAATGTTTCTACAATTGATCCGTTTGGTCCAGTGACCTCGAATGGCAGAACCTTAAATAACAGCCTTGATGTTCCTGCCTCTATAGTATTAACCTTTGCTGAGCTTGTAGATGTGTCCTTTTAATCAACATAAGGAAACTTTACATAGTCCTTATGTTTTATGGCATGATGATATGATTTACAGTCGTTTGTTTCACACTGTCGCTTCTTCTTTTAATAACTCAAACTATGCCGACAACGCAAACATTTAATACATTGGTATGATTTTCCTACCAATGCCCATCTGTCCTCGATTTAAGCCTTCATAAATAGCTCACACTTGTCCAGTGTGTGGAATCCTTTGCAGTGAAAGCATATATTTTGTACTTTCACTTCTGAAGCGTCAGTACTGGTTTGAATCAGTGTTTTCTGATTGTTGCGTAGATCACTTTTACCAAGTTGTTTGCTAGATGCGGTTGCCAATGAAGCTCTAGTGACATCCTTAGCCATTTGCTTGATCCAATCAGCAAAAATCTTCAGGTCTGGGTATGGCTGAATAGTGGACGCATATTTTGCCCAATCGATTGGAAGTTTACTTACAATATCGCTCAATAATACTGGATTATTTAGATGCTGTGCCGCGTTTGCATTTGCCAAGAATATTACCAGATTTAATACTTTAGTAGCAAACGGTACAATTTTTTCCAAACTGTTTTCCACAATCTGTGACATTTCTGCTCCCTTTTCCAATTAGCTCCGAATAAGCAGTTCAGCATGTCCATACTTGAATTCCAGACTGATCATAATGTGACCTCATCCTTTGCCTCACCTTTTAAGAATTTTTTTAACCTCAACAAATTTTGTAGGTTAGTGTAACCAAAGGCCGCAGAAGTTTCCCTATACATAGTGCTAAAGTCTGACCAATTCTCAGCTTGGCCATAAATATAGGCAAGTCAACTGGCCCCCCAATGTCGTTGTGTACTATTAACATTACTATAAGGTTTTGAATTTGTGTTCAAATATTTATTTCTACCATATGCGTTATAACTCTGCAGCTCTGTGGCACCAAAATCTGACTCACCCTGTACCATATTAGTATTCAAATTAACGTATCTAGTCGTCTCAATAGTGTTTGTGGCTCCCCAGTGTTTGTGGCTCCTGTCTCGTGTGCAATTTCATGAACTCATCAGAGTTCCGTTTGCCAATGGCAGTCCAGCCTTGAGAGCACCACCTTGAGAATGTCCGTCACCAGAAAGCGTATTGTCAAATCGAGTTGTGCCACCCAGTAGTGTGTCGCCTTGTGCAACTCCTGTAGTAGATCCGATAGATCTATGAACGCCTTCTGTCCAATCCAGATCGATGTTTGCATTGATTGCGCTTCCTTGTCCATGTGCGCTGCCCGCGCTAAATCCATTACCAGTGCTACCCAGTGGGGCATGGGAACCATGTGCGTCGTTTTGATCTGACTCCTTGTCACACGCTGCTTGCATGACGGTCTTTACTTCTTGTTTGACCGTTTCCTTTATGACTTCTTTCAGAGATGCTACTTGTATAACCATTTGCCCCATCATTTTATTCATTAAGCTTTCCAATGTTGGATGAATCATTTTCATTTTTATCATTGTCTGGTCTCCATCACTGCTGGGTGCCGCTATCTCTTTGTTCTATTTTATTGTCCATATTATTTCTTTTAATTGGTGTCGATATTGTCGCCTTATTCAAGCTTTTTCCGCTGCGCAAATTCATTAAGATCCAGTGATCTCCATTTGTGTCAGTGAGACGACTATATCTCACGTGTCGCTTATATGTACTTAAACATGTATACCGAAGCCAAGCCACGACAATTATCCGTTATACATACAGATGAATTTCACAATCGTTTGCAATTGGCTTAAAATTCTTGTGAATTTTATTTAAAGTGGCGTTTGTTTTTAAATTTAATATGAATTTTGCGTGCCAAGCCCGCATTTATACACATTAATAGATCTTTATATTATAAATAATTACGTTTATTAAATAGCGTTGCGCCTGCCAGTTTATGCACAACGATTCTTCAAAATTAAAATTAATTGATTTCTTTTGGTCTTATTTCTACCGGTTAATATGCAAGTCTGATTATGGTAGAGCTGCAGAGTTGCTACAAATTAATTCAGTTAATTTCAAAAAATAAAATTATTTATTTGGTAGTATCACTAGGATTTTTACTTTGGGGATAATAATAATGTTTGATGTTATTTGACATTTACATTGATGTTTCTCAAATGTGTATGTGTTTACATTTATCAAGAGATAATTTTGAAGCAGAATAATCTCACCAGTTTTGTATGTTTTAGAAGAGGTTGTCTAAGCTTTTACTGTTGTTTTATTTTCGTTAAAGCTAATAATCAGTTGGAAGTCATCAGCATAGCTACAAAAATTTATGTCTTTTTGAATATTGATTATATTACAGAGATTGTTGTATGTCATTAGAAAAAAAATTACGGATACCGGTGAGCCCCTTATTGATTGGGACAGTATTTGACATATGTACCCCTACTTTGACCATATTTTTTCTGTTAGTCATGAAGCTTTTTATAAATTTGATTATTTTTGGTCCAATCTTCCATTTGACCAGTTGTGAAAGTACTGCGTGTATGCCAATTCTGTCAAACGCCTTGGAAAAGTCAAGGGAGATGATAGAAGCGTATATTTTCTTATGGAGTTAAGATGTGATCAGATGATCTGCGAAAAGAAGGCAATCAGTTGCTGCTTCATGTTTTTTGAAACCAAATTGATTATTAGACATAAAATTGTTGTGCTTTACACACCACCATAAGCGGCTTGCAATTGTTTTATCCATTACTTTGAAAATGCATTGATTGAGAGATATGGAGCGGTAAGAATATATTTTAGATTTGTCAGTATTGGGTTTTGTTAATTAGTATTACAAAGCGAGTTTTATATTCCTTTGTCTTTTAAGTTTGTTCCATGCTTTGTTTTTATATATTTAAGGACTTGTAGCCTGTTGTTCTACTGGGAACATTTTAAGGTTGTTGTCTAAGGGATGTTTTTGGTATAGATCTATGCGCGCATAGTTGAATAATTTTGTTGATATGTGCTGCTTTTTTGTTTGCTTCCAAAGCAACTGGAATTATTTAATTAATAGCTTAGATTAATTTTTCGAAATGTTTCCAATTTGCTTTGTTTACTTTGAAGTGATTTCTTGTCGGCGTTTGTGCTAGGGATTTTTGATAAAGGGTAATTATTAAGGAGGTGATCAGTTCCATTAAGGTCGTGTAGGGGAGTATGTTTGGTGAGCAAAAAGATAGGTCTATGTGTATGAAGGTATTGTGTGTAACAAAATAGCTAGGTGATTTATCATTTAGGATAATTAAGTTGTTTTGAAGAATATTTGTATATAGTTTGTCCTCTTCTGTTATGTCTTTGGGAACCTCATTTAGGGTGCCAACTATTGAAATCAACAATTACAATTGTAGAGTGGTTATGTGCTAATGCGTTGTCTTAGATCTTGGTTTTGAAGTTTTTGTTTTGTGGTATGTATATTGAGAGTATTTGGAATTTTTCTTTAGATTCAACTTCTGCGCCAACTACTTCTATATCGTTGATGGCTGTAATTTTTTAGACTTGATCAAATTTTTTACTAGTAGTGATACGCCTCCAAAAGTGTTATGTGGTGTGTTTAGGATTATAGAGTAGTTGATAGGTATTCGAAAAACATGGGTTGGATGTTAATGTGTTTCTTGAAGCGCAATTATGTGTGGTTAGTATTTACATGATTGGAATTAGATTGGTGGAGTGATTGTTTTGGTTTTAAGATTTCATGTTTGGGTTTTACTATAATGAATTGGGGTTTATCTTCCTTGTGTTTTTTGTTTATTAGAATTATAGTAGGTTTATTAATATGAATAATGAATAATAGAGATTTTATGTTCATTTAATTGCAAATAATATGCAATAAAAAAACCAAGTGTTTTCAAAGAACCAGAAGATTGTTAGGAATAATGGAGGCTTTCGTTTGATTTGGGTACGAATATATATATATATATATGTCGGAGATTCAATAGTCGGCGATTCATTAACAGAATCCTCACTAAGATTATCTTCTTGAGTAAACTCGGCGAAGCGTTTTCTGGCGCGTGGCATCGTTTTTCTAGTGGAGCTGCACGTCTGTCCTTTTCAATAGTCGAATAGTAATTGCCAATACCCAAAAACGAATGCTTGCTCTAACCCGAGCAATTCCTTCTTACCCTTTAATACAGACACACTGCGTACAGTTATTCGCCAAATTTGCTTTAGGTACCTGCTATGTCTATCTCACTCATGCCCGCGACCAGACTACGCTAGACAGAAACAGTTGCTGCCGCGCCGAGAGAATCAAGAAGGCATGCACAAAGAACATTGCAAAAGGACAAAACAAATCATGCAAGGAAACAGAATAAACACACGTATTGACCAATATGCGTTTTAACTAGAACTTTCCAAGTAATATCCGACACGACCTTCCTGACCTCCCACACGTCCTCGTGTGTTTAAAATTCAAAAGTCCCAAAAAAAATTAATAATTCTTTTCTCATTCATATATTTTATTTCAACAAAATCTCTTAATATTTTAACATTATTTATTTCCTTTTCTTATATTCTTTTTAGTATACAATTCAACATGATCTTTCAAAACTTTGATATTATTCCTTATATAATATTTTCGTGTTTTTGCTTATTTAATCTTCAAAACAAATTCAAACGAATTCTTCTTATTCATTTATCATTTCTTCAAGCCATGAGATCCGGATTACAACCACCATATATTCAGACGATCACAATCGTCTCGATCTTTCATAGATCACTCTACATCAATTTCATACCACAAATATGTCACTAACTAGCACACAGTTTAATACAAACCGGCCAGCCAATATCCTCATTAATCTAGCTCACAGCTTAAGATTTGACAAACCGGCCAATGATCCTAGCACACAGTTTACACACTCTGTAAGCCGGCCAATCAAATCAGATTACCGAATCAAACCAAGATCTCAAACTAACTGCAGCAAATGGCGAACCACATAACTCGGGCACCCATAAGCACAGAAAGTCATACAAGCTGGAATGAATCCGGATGTTTACACAATTCTATTCAATTTCAAGATCACAGCCCTCACTGGCTTGAGCAACGGCGTCTTCCTCAGCGCCTTCATTATCAAATTCTGTGGTAATCCCCTTCTCAGGCATACATCGCAAGAATTCGTGAGAATATTTGTATGTTCGATTATTATTTAAAGCTTTAAGTTTATATCGATCTCCTGGCAATACTTCGGCCACCAAAAATGGACCTCTAAACTTAGGATCTAGTTTGGTCTGGAATAGTCTTGGAATAGGATGCAATTCGACTTGTATTTTGCCAGATGGGGGCTTTGATAACCTGCAGGTAATACAGTTGTCGACAAATCTGCGGACATACTTGGACATTTTATCGAACCAATAAAACTCGTACATTTTCTCGAGAGTTTTTGCCCAACCGAGATGCATAATTGACTCATGCACGTTGTTGACAGCAGACCACCTAAATGGTTTTGGGATAATAGGAAGAATGCGACTTTTTCCATTTCTTTGTATTTTTCTGTATAGTGTTCCTGCCCGCAATTCATAAGTCTTAGCCAAATCCTCAGATAGTTCATTATTACGCAATTTAGAAACAATAGATGACGTTTCTTCATCTCTTTGCTGCTCAGCTAATAGCCAATTGTCAGAAATTTCTGTCAAATTTATGTGCTTTTCAACTATACCTGCTGACTTTATACGGCCTTCTGATAAAGGGTTTCGGGACAAAAAGTCTACATGAGCCATCCTTTCACCGGGTCTATATTGAATATCGAATTCAAAAGATTGCATATAAGACCACCATCTATGGACCCTCGGGGTCAACTCTATTTTTGTGCGAGAGGCTTTGAGCGAATTGCAATCGGTGAACACAACGAATTGACGACCATGCAAGTAGTGACGAAAGTGCTTAATAGAATTGTAAACAGCAAGTGTCTCTAATTCGTATGAGTGATAACGCGATTCTGCTGATGATGTTCTTTTACTGAAATATTCAAAAACGCTAGGTTTGTGTTCAATTTTATGCAGCAAGATAGCGCCATAGCCGTCGGCACTCGCATCTGTATGAAGCTCAATAGGAAGTTGTGGGTCGAATATAACGAGAACAGGTTCGTTAGTCAGTATAGAAATTACCTTATGTCGTACTTGCTTGTGATCCAAGTTCCATAAAAATGAAGCATTCTTTGCAGTTAAAGCATAAAGGGGTTTCAGCAACTGTGAAAACATAGGCACAAATTGACGAAAATAGGTGGCCAATCCAATAAATTGTCTCAACTGAGTGACCGACTGCGGAGGTGGCAAATCTATAAGTGCTTGTATTTTCCTAGGATTTGGTCTAATTTCACCTGCTCTAATTTCGAAGCCCAAGTACTCAACGCAATGTTTAAGGAGAGAACATTTTTTTTATATTAAACGAAAATCGTGCTTCAGTCAGTATTACTTTACAGTCAGTATTTGTAAAGTTAACCGTAATCTTTCGAAAGCTTCTTCTTTTGTACGGGCGACTATCATTACATCGTCCATATAAACAATGACGTATGAATGAGCAAGATCACCCAACGCACGGTTGATGGCTCTTTGGAACACAGAAGGGGCATTTTTAAGCCCAAACGGCATAGTCAAATATTCATATTGTCCTTCTGGGGTCACGAACGCCGTGCGCTCGATTGAATTCGGGTGAATTGGGATCTAATGAAATCCGCTTGCCATATCTATGCGGGTCTAATTTCACCTGCTCTAATTTCGAAGCCCAAGTACTCAACGCAATGTTTAAGGAGAGAACATTTTTTTATATATAAAACGAAAATCCTGCTTCAGTCAGTATTTGTAAAGTTAACCGTAATCTTTCGAAAGCTTCTTCTTTTGTACGGGCGACTATCATTACATCGTCCATATAAACAATGACGTATGAATGAGCAAGATCACCCAACGCACGGTTGATGGCTCTTTGGAACACAGAAGGGGCATTTTTAAGCCCAAACGGCATAGTCAAATATTCATATTGTCCTTCTGGGGTCACGAACGCCGTGCGCTCGATTGAATTCGGGTGAATTGGGATCTAATGAAATCCGCTTGCCATATCTATGCAGGTGAAAAACTGAGCATCGCTCAGCCTAGATATTTGGTCGGCAATAAGCGGCAGAGGATACTTGTCAGAAACTGTGTTAGCGTTAAGCTCCCTATAATCTACACAGAGGCGGTCTGTACCATTTTTCTTCCGGACAAGTTACATCGGACTCGCAAAGGGGGAGGCACTAGGTCTTATGATGTTCGTTTCAAACAGCTGTTGAATCAAATCTCTAACTTTTTCTTTTTCCTCCACACTCAATCTATACGGGCGCCTTTGAACCGTTTTGTTTTTATCGATCAAACGAATTTCTAACTGTCCTGTAGTCACACGGCTCTGCGGAATACCATTTATAAACGAGTTCGAATACTCTTGTAGTATTGATAGTAATTGGTCTCTATCCGGTCCATGCAGGTCGGTGTCAACATTAGCCAAATCAGGACTACATTCGGAAACAAGAACAGGCAGTATAGATTTTTCATTGAACATTGTAAGAGTGTTTGATGTAATTGTTACTCCGATTCCCTGGCTCAAAATTTCTCGACCAATCAGAGCGTCGTATTTGATATAATTGTCTAAGACTACATGGAATAGGATTTCGAAAGAACGTTCGCATATCAAGACATGTGCCAAGATCTGCAAGGTACTATTAACCGTATTACTACCAATACCCCGTAACACAACTACTTTACTTATTCTAACTCCGGATAGTCTTACTGAAGCAGCCTCCTTGATGAGCGAGCACTCGGCTCCAGAATCAAAGCAAAATTGGAACGACTCACCAGACTGCAACAAAGTTCCTATGGGCTCAAGTACTGTACAAACGTTGACATCTTTGACGATATTGCTTTTGCTTGCCGACGTACGCTCCTGACGATTTAGACAGACTGTAGCTACATGTCCAGCTTTTCCACACACATAGCCGGTCACGGTTGTGCGGTCTTTTCCTCCTGTGTACCCAGAGTGTCTATTACTATGCTGCTGGTGCTGAGTTGCTCCCTCGTTCGAGCAACATTCCGCCTTCTTGTGGCCGGATTTTCCACAGTTATAACACTTGATGTTGGAAAAGAGCTTGGCTTTCTTTTCTGATGACGGTGCTGTATTGTCGTTTGGATGCTGGTTATGTCTACCGTCAAACGAAAAGACTTTTAACTCTCGATGCAGCTCGTTTCGAGTGTTGATATCGGTCGTAAAAACCAAGCGTCGAAGTCTTTTGTCGATTCCAGCTGCCTGCGCCAACGCCACCGAGACTGCAATTTGTTCCACGTTCAGTGATTTCCATCTTGCCATAAGCGAAGTTACCATTCTGCTTCCGTACAGCGACAAGCACTCCCCTTCTTTTGGGCGTCCATTTAACAAATTCATAACTGTTGCAGCTAAGGTTTCTGTCCCAACGAAATACTGCAAAAACAGTTCTCTGAATTGCGTCCATGTGATTCCAGGATAGCATGTTTGCGAGAGCCAATGGGACGCGCTTCCTTTTAGCGACTTGCTGAGTGTCATCACCAGAGCACTGCCTTCCAGTTGGTTCTCGGACAAAATGTAATCCACTGTTGAAGACCAAGACAAAGCATCTGAGTCTGCACGATCCGGGTTGAACTTCGGTAATACAACAGGTATTACATCTTTCGGCTCTTTCTGCGAACGTTGCACTTGTTTTAAAATTTCGCAAAAATTTCGATTTTGCGACTCTAAAATTGTCAGCAAACTATTCTCGCTATTGATACGAGGTGTAGGCAATCCCACTTCTGATGTCGGAGATTCAATAGTCGGCGATTCATTAACAGAATCCTCACTAAGATTATCTTCTTGAGTAATCTCGGCTAAGCGTTTTCTGGCGCGTGGCATCGTTTTTCTTGTGGAGCTGCACGTCTGTCCTTTTCAATAGTCGAATAGTAATTGCCAATACCCAAAAACGAATGCTTGCTCTAACAGGAGCAATTCCTTCTTACACTTTAATACAGACACACTGCGTACAGTTATTCGCCAAATGTGCTTTAGGTACCTGCTATGTCTATCTCACTCATGCCCGCGACCAGACTACGCTAGACAGAAACAGTTGCTGCCGCGCCGAGAGAATCAAGAAGGCATGCACAAAGAACATTGCAAAAGGACAAAACAAATCATGCAAGGAAACAGAATAAACACACGTATTGACCAATATGCGTTTTAACTAGAACTTTCCAAGTAATATCCGACATATATATATATATATATATATATATATATATAAATTAATTAATTTCCAAAATTGAAGATTATGTTGAGAGGTGAACTACACCTCTTATTGCTGGCCTCGGGCTCAGACAATAAAACAAGTTATATAACGGCTAAGTGCCGGAGTAATGGATCTTTATTTAAGCGACTTACTTGAAGAGCGCTGTATTCAAAACTAATTTTATAATTACAAAGAATATTTGACTTAAGCTAAGCCAAAACTCACATCACGCCACAATGTCATGGTCGGCAAGCCGACTCAGCAAAATCCTAGGCACTAACGGAAGCTCTTGCAGAAAAACAAAAGTGTCCAGTTACCGCCTCTGACCATTGCAGCTATAGCGCGCTGATACAAAATATGCAGCGCCGCAATTGCGAGGGCTGTTCGTTAACTTATAAAATATTGTGTGTTGGGCGTTGTGTGTTAACTTATATATATACATACAGCTCTATTATTCCTAGAGAGGGGGAGTGAAAAGCCAAGGCGAAGTGTCTGATTGCTTTCAACTTGATGACTGCCAACATGATCCTTGTGCTTTCTTTCTTCAAGTCGACGCACTACCTCCACGTGGTTCTTCCTGGATTACCACTCAATACCCATTGGTGGTAAACTAAAGAATGCGGCGGGTTTCCTAAGCCTCTAAATTAGGTTTTGGCGTAGGACTTGAGATCCACCCATGGAAAGAGAACTCACAGAGGGAAGGATGCAGAAACTGCCTCGGAAAGGAGCCCAAACAACGTTGACGACCACCGCAAACCAAAAAGGACTATGTTTTGAGAATATGCACTTGGAAGGTACGTACGTTGTACAGATCTGGTGCTGCTCAACAGCTAGCAGATACCCTAAAAAAATGAAAGGCTGATATTACCGCTTTCCAGGAAATGCGATGGACGGGACAGAGCTGCAAGAAGAGGCACAATTGTGACGTATACTACAGCTGCCACCCAGAAAGGCATGAATTTGGTTGTGGATTTTTTTGTGGGAGCCGAAACCGAGTATCTCACTTTATGCCAATAAGTGAGAGAATTGCAACGATCCGGATTACTGCCAAATTCTTTAACGTCAGCCTGATCTGCGCACATGCCCCAACGGAGGACAAAGACGATGGCACGAAGGACGCCTTCTACGCGGAGCTTGACCGTGTATACGGCCGCTGTCCAACTTATGACATTAAAATCCTACTTGGAGACTTTAATGCCAAGATTGGGCTGGAATGTGTCTTTGGTGTAACCGTCGGGCAGCATAGCCTACATTATGCCACCTCAGGCAATGGTCTTAGGTTAATTGGCTTTGCAGCGGCGCACAACATGGTAGTACGGGATTTGTCATCTGGATATACACAAGGCAACCTGGTTGTCCCCTGATCGACTGACCCGTAATCAGATTGATCATGTTGTGATCGATGCAAGGCATGCAGCTAACATACTTGACGTGCGAACTTGTCGGGGTCCCAACATAGACTCTGATCATTACCTTGTTGCAGCTAAGGTTCGCGTACGGCTATGTGTTGCGAAAGTAGCACGTCGATGTATGTCAAGGAAGCTGGACATCGGAAAGCTGATATCACAACGGACGAAGGATGCATTCTTTAAACGACGCTCTGACCTACTAAGCCAAGCAATCTCGAGACCTGAAAATGCTAGTGATATGTGGGCGCACATATCGCACTCTTTGCGAGCTTCGGCGGAGGAAGTGCTTGGATTCCAACGCCCCCCTACTAGGAATCCATGGTACGACCAAGAGTGCCGCGAAGCAACTAGAGAGAAGGACGCGTCGTATAGGCGAACACTTCCATTTGGTGCTACCTGGACAGTAGAAGAGAAGTACAGGGCTAAGAGAAGGGAGGAGAAGCGCCTTTTTAAACGCAAGAAAAGAGAATTAGAAAGGCTGGAGTGTGAGAGAATCGAGTGTAGCAGAAGCAGGAATGATTCCCGTGACTTTTACCAGAGGGTAAGCCGCCTTACCCAAGGGTATAGAGCTAGATGCTCTCCTGCAGAGTCAATGACGACAATCTGGTCACAGATGCAAGGGTCACGTTAAGGTTATGGAGGTCACTTCTCAAGTCTCTTGGAGGGCGATGACTTGAATGCTAATTCGGGAGAAAGTGATCCACAAACCCCAATCAACGACGATGTCGATATACCGATTCCTAGCCATGCTGAAGTCGAGGCCGCAATACAGCGGCTGAAGAACAACAAAGGCGCAGGTGCTGATGGCTTGTCAGCTGAATTGATCAAGGCTGGAGGCAAAGAGTTGGTAAGGTGAATGCACCAACTCTAATGCGATATATGTCTACTGGAGACCATTCAGGATGATTGGAACCTTAGCTTGATCTGTCCTGTCCTGAGGAAGGGTGATGCCACGCTGCAAACTACCGTGGCATCAGTCTACTGCCAGTCGCATATAAGGTTCTGACTTGCGTACTGTGTGAAAGGTTGAAACCATTTGCTGAGGCTCTGTTTGGAACTTATCAGTGCGGTTTCAGACCTGGTAGGTCCACCATTGACCAAATATTCACACTGCGCCAAATCCTGGAGAAGTCGCACGAGAGCCACATGGACACCCACCACCTTTTTGTCGACTACAAGGCCGCTTTTGATAGCCAACAGCGAGATCGCCTGTTCGCCGCCATGTCTGAGCTTGGTATTCTTGCGAAGCTAATACGGCTTTGCAGAATGACATTGAGCAACACCAGCAGCTCTGTCAAGGTAGGAAATGACCATTCTGAAAACTTTAATACCAAGCGTGGTCTGAGACAAGGTGTCTCGCTGTCTTGTATGCTTTTTAATCTACTTATGGAAAGTATTATAAGAAAAGCTGACGTTTCTCGGACTGGCACGATATTGACAAACAGATGTGTTCAGCTGTTTGGATATGCCGATGATATTGATATTATTGGGCGTCGCAAGCGAGGTGTAACGGGAGCTTTTGGTGCTATTGAAAGGGATCGGCTAAAGCAGAGCTTCGTGTGAACATGGAGAAAACAGAGTTATGGCGTGCTCCAGCAGAGAATGGCGGCGCCTTGATTCTCAATTGGTTGCAGGGAGCTATAGATTTGACGCCGTGAAGGAGTTTGTATACCTCGGTTCCACCATGACAGGCGATAACAATGTAAGCCTTGAAATTAAACGGAGAATTACATCTGCCAACCGGTGCTACTTTGGGCTCAGTAGGCAAATGAACAGCAGAGCCCTCACTTGCAGGACAAAAATAACACTCTACAAGACGCTCATCCTTCCGGTACTTCTGTATGGAGCAGAAGCCTGGACAGTTACACAGACAGATGCAGCTGCTCTTGGAGTGTTCGAGAGAAAAATTTCGTAAGATCATCGGTCCAATATATGTTATACATACCGTATCGGATGGAACCACGAGCTGTATGAGCTCTACGAGGACATTGATGTGGTAAAGCGAATTCACATAATGCGACTTCGCTGGCTGGGTCATGTTGCTCGTATGGATGAATAAGCTCCAGCTCGGAAGATATTTGATGCCGTAGTTGGTGGACAACGAAGAAGGGGAAGATCCCGGCTATGGTGGCAAGACCAAGTGACGAAAGCCCACTTTGGTGGGCCCGAGAAACTTTTCAAAAGCCAAATTTCTCGTGTACGTTAATCCCCTGTTCTAAACAAAGGAATGTTGCTCAAAATCTAACTTGTTTAAAGCAACGGACGGCAAAAGATTTTTAGAAAATCCGACGTTGGTGGAAGAACTGGTCTGCAAACTGCCACCACAACAACGCCTGGAGTGGGCATGTTATCTCCAAGATTGTAAACGATGCGAAAATATAAAGAATTTTAGCAAATGTCTCCAAACAGTTGCAGAAGACATTCAGAATGCTGGCTTGGCAGATGAAGCTGAAATCACCCTAAAGCCGAAAAAACTGAAAAAAGAGTTATTTCATGCAAATAAAGTTGACGTTACAAAAAATAGCTGTATTATTTGCAATTGCTAAAACAATTTTAAAAAATGCGACAAATTTGTGAAGCTTGACATCGACATGAAATGGGAAACAGTCAGGGAAAATAAACTGTTTGAGACCTTGAGTCCAAGCGTGTAGCTTTCTACATAAATGAGATATGAAGGGATGTACTAAGAAACTCCACAAACTATTGCACTTATCCGCTGACAAGCCTACGATTGACAACACAAAGAGCTTCATAGGGACAGCTTCGCAGGTAACTAATTCTACCATGCTATTTAAAATCTTGCCGGTAAAATTACATGCAAATGGGAGAACCATTCTCGCTGATGAACAAAAGGATGGCAGAGGAATTGGGCTTGAGCGACCCTAAAGAAAATCTCACCTTGCATAGCTCGGAAACAGGAGAGTTACCACATTTACAAGTCGTTTTGATATCGGAATATCGGGCACTGACAAAAAAGTCATTCATACGTTAACATATATTCGCACGATTAAGAATCTACTGTTGCCAACGCAATCAGTAAACGTATAAGAATTGCAATCCATACCGGTAAACAGTTACACAAATGTCATTCCTGAGATCTTAATTGATTTAGATATCGCACACTTAGGAGTACCACAATCAGCACGTTCAATTGTTAATGATGGTCCCAATGTTGCCGCCAATAAGTTTGGCTGGGTGTGCTTTTGAAAATGCCAAACCGGAATTATTGCGTTAACTAGTTTTATTTATTTATTTATTTAAGTCAACTAAAAGCAGTTGACTACGAATTAAATTTAAAATAAGAAAACAATTTAAATTATAAAATTAAAATAAAATTCAAATTAAAAAAATATAAAAAAATTTTAATTTAAATTTATCTCTAAACCTTGGGTATACTATAAGAAAAATTGATTTAATTTAAACCTATCCAACATTTGTTGCAAGGATTGGGGAAACCCAGAAAAACCCAAGCACATCAAAATGTATTAGTATAGATTATAGGAGTATTAAAATATTGACGTTATACTCTTACTTACATATATTCTATTAGGAACAAAAGTACATAGAAGCATAGTATTGACAGTACTATTAATGAATAAGAGAATTAGTGAATAGGGCTTACACTGTTACTAATTAATAAACTATTAGAAGTAATAGTATATAAAAGTAGCAGTATAATTAAGAATTATAAGGTTATAAAAGGAGGTAAGATAAATTGAAGTAATGTAGGTGGAAAGGAGGTTAATTGTTTCTACTAATATATTGGAAAAAAGAAGATTTTAAAGAAGAAAGTGAGTACACGTTGTATAGATTATTATAATTAAATCATAAAGCGAGGAAAGAGCTCTGTAAAGCGTAATCTATTGTACATGTAGGAAGGGACAATGGAATATAATTCCTAGAATATCGACAAGGAATAGTAAAACTAATGTGACCAAAAGGGAAATAAGAGTCTATATTGTTAATAATCAATTTATATAGAAACAGCACCAAGAGTTTTTCTACGATTAATTATTGAAGGAAGATTAAGGAGAAGAAGCCTACTGAACTTTGACACCCAAGTCTTAAACCGTGGATATACGTTGCAATGGAATATTGTCAATCGATAAAGAGCCTAAATAGGGTCTAGCGCGACTAAATGTCATAAACATACATTTTGCACAGTTAAGATGCAACTGATTGGTCAAACACCAGTGTTGCAAAGCACTCAAATCTTCCTGCAAATAGTTTTGAGTGGGATCAGTGTATGAACAGATAAGCTTAATATCATCTGCATACATAAGACAATGGGAATGAGAATGAATGGCTAAAATCCGTGTAAATAACATTGGATTGAATTTATTTTTGTAAATGCATCATTTACCAAAGTGGTAAGTTCAATCAAATTGGTCACAGTGGAACGACCCTGATTCATCTCAAATATTGAAATATCAAGAATGCAATCTAAAAATTCATGATTACTGGAAGGCGCAAGATAATTTAAGCTATTGGAATAAGTCTATGAAATGTTGGGTAAATTGATATCACCACAAGCACAATATCAGTATCCTTCTCTAGAAGATAAACTTCTTTTATACATGTAATATGTTGCATATAAACATGTTAATCCGATGATGGGGGAATGTAGGAGGAGATAATGAAAATTGATTGTGTCGAAGATGTTACCTTAACAGCAACATATGTATAACGGAAACTTCTTAATTAATCCCGAAAAGGATTTAATGTTCGACAAACTAATAGAAGATTATATCGTAGATTGTGAAATGCGTGCGCGAAAATCTGCAGTGGACTATAAAGAGAAAGAAGAAGTACGATCAAGCTACTGCAAGAGACAAGGCGTGCTTGAAAACGGTATGAAACCGAATTGATTTGGAGCCGTGTTGTCATCGTCTTACCAGAGTGTAAGGACATGGCGTTTAAAAGGAAACTTTCTATGGAACGAAAGTTTCAGCGTGGATACATGGAGCTGGTGCCAAACAATGCTTTAAAGATTAAATCGGACAAGGACTGGTATTTAGTTAACGGAATTTCTTTAAATTCGGTGCTGTTGAGCTGTCCCGACAATGTACAACTGCTAACAAATTCCGGCAAAAGAAATTTGGAATATGCGCAAACATTAGAGAAATTTTTCACCAAGTTCAAATACGCAAGGAAGATCGGTGTGCACAAAGATTTCTTTGGCGAGCAAGCTCCGATTAAGAAATAAAGGTATACCAAATGGTTGTCTCTATTTTTTTTTTGGGAATCTGTTGCAGACGTGTTGTTTTTGCTAGCGATTCACTTTTATTTTCCGTTGATTTACGTGGAAAAAAAATAAAAATCTTAGAAATATGAGCTTGTACAACTTTAAAAAGATAACAGCAAAGGACTTCATTGACATTATGTTGTTGAAGACAAAACGTAAGACATCGACAGTTGCGCAAAAGGGCTAAGAAATCGCCCCGATACGTGCTTTTTACACCTGTAAAGTGAAGTATACGTAGCAGAACTTCCACGATCGTATCTTTCAGATTACAGGACTTTCCAAAACTATCAAAAATTACACGCACGAGTTATTCACATTAGGAATAATCGTAGAGATCAACTCAGCCTATGTGCAATGCCCAAGCCACACTCCAGAAGAATTGCCTTCTTGATCATGGTTAACCTCTACGCAAGGTTAGTGTATACATGTATTATATATGTTGCCGAAACCTCAAATGTTCTAGATAAGCAGTTGAGTATGTGAAAAGTTATCGAAATAAAATCATACAATAATAGCGATATAACTTATATGCAAGTACCACTGCCCCTAGCGGAGAACGACTGTTATGGTGGAGCGCGTTTCTTTTTTCTTTCTCTGCTGCTGCGAAAGTAAAGGCATGTGATAGTAATCTTATCTGCGCACTTTCTGCTACCCATTCGAATTTATGTGACTGAAGATACAGTGCGCTAAGGTGTCTCACAAGACCGAGTACTAATTGTTCAGCGCTCGGCTAACTGTGGCTTAACTGCATTTTATTTCTGCGACTAAAGTTCGCAACATTAGTGTAATGGGGTACACTAGAGAGTCTGCACTGCCTTTACACTGAGAGCCTGCAATTGGCGCCGCCGGAGCAGATTCACTTTTCGTCCAGTTTCGTGGAGCACACGGTAACCTAAAAGAAGCCAGTCTCCTGGGTGAAGTTTGGTTTCATCGGACCACATCAAGTTATAAAACTCTAAAGGGTAAACTTCACAGCCCATGAGGCTGTTCTGTCGCAGTACCGGACACACGTAGCCAGACTCATATCAGGATAGTCTGACCAAAGCTATTCTATAACGAAGAAGCCACACCTGTGGGTTTTATTCTGGGAGTGAAAAGTTTTTTTTATTTAGATGCTTGGAAATTAGGCCAAATTGACACAGTTAAGCAACTACCTCGTCACCAGTGGCTGCCACGGAAAGTGGAGGCAGAGCATGCTAAAGTGTGATCGGCCCGTCCTTTTGCCATCTCTATCTATTGATATCTATTAGCTTAGAAGTGAAATTTTTCGCGCTCTGTTTAAATTAACATTTTATCTTTTTTACCTATTTCTAAAATTCTATAAAACTGTGTTTCCGATTTTTTTGTCTTTCCACGCACTTTGCGACTTTTTAAGACTTTGAAAACTGTTCTTGTAAGTTATTATTTACATTTTTTCCCAACGCGGCGTCTGTGCTGTGTTTTGTTTTTGTTTTTAAATTCGTTTTCAGCGCATCACCTAACCGACAGTAGTTGCTTCTCTATTTTCATTTCGCTTTCGCGCTTTGCGTTGCGTTTCTATCAACTTGTATTTTGTTGTTGTAATATTGTTTGTTTACTTTGCCTTTATTTCTTTTATTGAGTAAATTTTTATTCTTTGATATATCTACTAACACTCATTATGTCTTGCTGTTTTAAGTCGTGCTCACTCAAAGGGTCTGAGTCAGCTCAACCTCAATTTATTTATTGTTGGTTGTATGATAATATGATGCACTCTGAGTGCGCTGGTTTATCTGGACGCGACTGTGATAAAATTAATAAACTCAGTTGGGCTCGGCTAAACCAAAAGGTGGCATTCGATGGGCGTGCCCATCTTGCTATGTTATGCAGCGCGACTTCAGCAAGATGTACAATATGGTGCGCAACCAGTTTATTAAAATGAGCAAAATAGCAAAACGACTGGCGAGCGATTTTGACTCAAACGTTGAATTGCTTAGTCAATTCAAATTTGAGCCGCGTCGTACAGAAGTAGCTGAGCTCTTAACTGTGCCCGTACCTATTCCTATTTCTCCATCCCCCACCCTACATTCCTCTTCTAACATATTAGACATTTCCCCTATACTTTCTCTGTCTCCTTCTCCCAGGAAGTTTCCCAACACCACTCCGCTGTTTACGCCTGCTGCGGCACCCACTGCTCCAATAGTTGATCAATCACCATCTACTGGTGCTGTGGCGAAAGCTACACGATGTAAAATAAGCTCTTCCCTATCCCAGCTCCTTCTAAAGGAGTTAGTCCCCCTTCTTCACTCCCTACTCTATCTGTCATTGCTCCTCGTAGACAAGTTTTTGTGTCTACACTATCGGCTGATACAACTTGCGAGTCAATAGTTAGATATATAGCTAGTAGATCTTCTGCTAATGTATCTGTTACCAAATTTAACTTCTCTGCTCCTAGAGAAATCTCTTTTTTAAAATTAACGTCTCTTCAGATTTCTTTAACACTATATAATCAAGTCTAAATGTTTTAAAAAATTTAAAATGTCTGGCTTCAATCTTGACTTATCTAAATACTCTATCGTTAAATCTAACTTCTTTCTGCTTAACTCTCAATGTTACACAGAATATATTGCCCGATGTAAGAATCAATTTGTCTATAATCCCAAACTCTTCTACTTCTATGTTAACTCTAAGCGTAAATCTACACGCCTCCCATCTTCTTTCTTTCTTGGCATTGAAAACGCTAACTGTGACTCAGCTGCCGCTGATTTGTTTGCCAAATTTTTTCAATCCACCCATTCATTTATTCCTCACTCTAATAATCGCTATCCCTACAGTTTAACCTCATCCAACACTATTTTCGCTCCTATAGTATGTGAGTCTTCTCTTCTCACTGCTATAAAACCTGTAAAATTTTCTTACTCACCAGGGCCGGATAAAATTCCAAGTTGTGTCTTGAAAGAGTGTAGCAAGTCTCTTATTCGCCCTCTACTTAAACTTTTTAATTTATCACTTTGCCTCTGGAGTCTTCCCATCTCTTTGAAAGACTCATATATCATACCTCTCCATAAAAAAGGGGGTAAGCCAGATATTTCTAATTACAGAGGTATTGCAAAATTGTCTGCTATTCCAAAATTGTTTCAAAATATCATTACGCACTTTGCAACATCTCTGTAAATCTATCATTTTCTCTTCCCATCATGGCTTTGTTAAGAGTCGTTCCACTACGACTAACCTGTTGGAATATTCATCTCTATTCACGATGCGTTCTAACAGAAAGTGCAAACTGCAGTCATCTTACACTGATTTCAGTAAAGCTTCGACTCTGTACACCATGATCTTTTACTTTCTAAACTACGTTGTATTTGGATTCCCTCCTCCTTTTTACCGTGGATTTCTACTTACCTAAAAGGTAGAACCCAAAAAGTTGTACTTAGATCAGCAATTTCCAGACCAGTCTATGTTACTTCTGACGTACCTCAAGGCAGCCACCTTGGTCAACGACCTTCCGTCCACTGTATCACACTCGCGTATACTAATGTATGCTGACGATGTCAAACTTATATTATCATATAAAGAGCCTTCTCAACTTGGTCTTCTTCAACATGATCTTACAACTTTGGTGCTCAGCCAACCATCTTTCTCTAACTGCTCTAAATGCATGTTTTGCACGTTTAGCCGATTAAAGCCATACCATGGTACATATACCATTGGTTATCTTCCTTTAGAACGCATTTTCACCGTTAAAGACTTAGGTGTCCTTTTTGATTCTAAGCTAGATTTTAACTATACACATTGACATCTATTGTTAATGTTGCCAAAGGCGTTCTAGGCTTTAAGCGTTGGTCGAAGGAATTCAACGATCCTTTCACCACGAAATTACTTTTCGTTTTACTAGTTCACTGCTTATGTGTATGGTCCCCTCAATATAATAACTATGAGGCCCGCATAGAGCCAGTACAGAAGCAATTCCTTCTCTTTGCTCTTCGTGGTCTTAATTGGGATCCCAATCTTCGGTTGCCTTCCTATTCTAGCAAGCTTCTTCTACTAAATCTTCCCTCTTTAATTAACCGTAGAACAACTTTAGCTGTTTTATTTATTCATAAATTAATAAACGGCAACATTGACTGTTCTACTAATTTAAGTCGCTTAAATATTTCCATTCCTTTTAGACCTACTAGAAACTATCTTCCTCTATATCTTCCGGTATGCGTCACTGATTATGCCTTGCATAATCCTTTTCGCATTCTATGTTTTCTTTACAATTCACACTTTCATGCTTTCACTTCAGAACATTCTCTTCGTTCTATTAAATTTTCGCTTTTCAACCACCTTTGGTGAATCCTTTACTAATACTAATACTCATTGTTCTGATTGTTTTTTCTGGGTTTTTCCCAATCCTCGCAACAAATGTTGGGACAATTTAAATTTAAATTTTTATTCTAATTTAAAGTCATTTTTTATTTTCCCCAGACTTCTTTTTTTTTTTACTTTTTACTTATTTTTACTTTTAAACTTAATGATAAGCTTTATATTGTTCTAATGTCGACTGTTCTTGGTCGTCTTTCCGAATAAAATAAATAAATAAAAAAAATAAATAAAATGGGCATCTCCCGTTATTTTGTTTCGTAAAGAGAGCGAAAAGAGAGAAAATCATCATAATGACGAATTGACTTCGTCCTCGCTCGCAGTTATTATTATTATTATTATTATTGCAAAACTTGCGGTCACCGCTGAAAATCTGCACAAGTCGAACGAGGCCAGCTGAGTGTTTGATACGCTAAATATGAAGCTCACTGAGTCCCGCCTTCTGATTTTCAGATCCGACCAACCGTTTAATTTTAGAGCTGGGCTCGAATCACTGAGTCAAGAACACGATAGCCGAAAACAAGTGCTGGAGTACTACTGCAAATCATTTTTACCATTTTATTTTCGAGCGGGGACTCCTGCTCAAAGCCAGTCAAGCTTGTCTCACCTGTATACCTAGCTGTACTTTATCTTAAATGGTTGTGTTTTTATTGTGCTGTTAATAAAATTGTTTTTTGAGACTTTATTAATCAATATTATTTAAAAACTCTTATTAAATTTACAAATCGATGTGTTACATATTTTTTAAGTATGCTTTAATCAAGTGCTGTGTATGATCTTTTCCTACTTGCTTGCATCTTAGCACGCTAACACTAATTGCAATAGTGGTGAACTTATCTATTGTTGGTTATGCGACAATATAGCACATGTTAAATGTGCTGGGTACGCAACCAAAGTGTAAGATTCTATCTCAAATAAGTCCGGTTTTAGGTGGTAATGTGCAAAAATATATGAGGCAGACAAGAGAGGGTTTTAATACAGCAGCATTTACAAAACTGCATGGTGATTTCCAGACCTGTGATAATAATTTCAATAATTTAATAACTTAATAACTGTCTGATTTATCTGTTCATAAATTTAGATTTTGGTATGCTAGGGAAATTAGCTTATAAAAAAAAAACCCTTCATCTATCTTATCAAAACGCTAGAAGTCTTAAATCTTAACTTAATGAACTTTATGAAGATACTATTTCCTTTGAATATAACGCCATTATCTTTACTGAAACCTGGTTAAAGCCCAAAACGCGTGTAGGAGGTGGTGTTAATATTTCTGTAGATTCTCCTCTTTCATCGGAACCTATTTATTCACATTGAATTTGTCACCGTTAATATTACATTTATATCGTGATCATATATATAGAGCATATAACTGCTATTCATTCCATTTCATCACTAATTTGTAGTAGTGATTACATGTTTGTATTTGATGTCTTTAATTTGCAGGTGTGGTATGGTCTGAATTTCTATGGATTTTGATGCCATTCACTTCCCACGAATTTGTCAATTCTCTCCTACAGATGTCTCTTTCTAAAAATAATTCAATCCAAAACTGTAATGGTCATCTCCTTGACCTTAATTTTGCACCAGATCTTTTTTCTAGTACTATTGTTAGAACTTATCCCTTAGTTTTTGATGTGCTGACATTTTGTCCCGTCTTTGTTACGTCTGTTGTACCCCAGGGCCATTTTTGGTCCTATAGTTTTAATTTCTTATTATTATTATTAGCTTTGGTCTATTTGACATCACTCCTATGTACTATTTATTCGAATAGAGGTTTTTTTGTGACTAAAGGCTAACCTACAATATGGAGCCCGACCAACATATGGAGGGGCAATGTACTTAGGTAAATAAGACATACCCAAAATTGTGAATTCTAACTCTCCTTCTCAACGCGATAAGTCTTTCACAAAGAAAGACAAAATATTCAATTTAAAGATCAATTCATTCTTAAGCTTAACAGATTAGTACATTTCGCAGGATTGAGCTTGTTTAAATTTTTCGTTAGTACATCTGAAATCATATCTAATGTTTTGTTTTGATGTTTGATTATTATAGGCTTACTACGTGCATGGAACTTTGAATCTTTGTATATAACCACTATCAGTCCGAGACTCATTTGGTTCACCAGCTTCTGCGTGTATACCGCCTTTTTCGCTGCTGTTGAGTGCAAAACGTACTCGGCTTCCGTTGTGCTCAGCACCGCAATACTCTGCTTCTTCGATGCCCAAGAAATCGCCGCTCCGGCCAGGATAAAAGCCCAACCGTTGAAGGATTTGCGGTCTGTGTTGTCGCCAACCCAATCAGTATGGCAATGGCTTCATACCAGTCGTGCTTTGCAGTTATCTCAGCAAGCTTTTCAGCGTTATAGTACAATATAAAGTATAATTTACAATTTTGTATAATGCTTAATGATTTTATTTTGGTATATAATATACATGGACTTTCGGAAAAGAAACAGGACTGTTCAAAAAAAAATACCAATAAATTAATTTTTTTCAAAATTTATATATTTTTATTCAAAGTAGTTTCGTTGTGCTTCGATTCAGCGTTTAGCACGGTCAATTAGCATTTCAAATGAGTGATTAAGGTCATTTTTCGGAATGCTGACGTTTGGTTTCGGGATCATATTGAAAACACCACGTTTCATCACCAGTCACAATCGAATATTTGTAGTTTATGTCCTTTCTCCACGCCTTAATCAAATCGCTACAATGTTGGATTCGTAGCAATTTTTGCTCTTCAGTCAATTTGTGCGGAACAAACTTGGAGCACACCTTCCGTAGACCCAATTTATCTATCAAAATGCAATGAATGGAGTCTTCGGTGATATTTAACTCCATTTCCATGTAACGCAAAGAAGATTTCGACTCATTCTTAATAAATTCCTGCACTTTTTCAATATTGTTTTGGGGTAATCACTGATTTTGGCCGGCCCGACTTCTGATCGACACAGAGGTCCTCACGACCTTCTTGGAATCGCTTAAACCACTCATGCACATTACTACTGGATAGGCACTGATCACCATAAACTTTTTTCATCATTTGAAATGTTTCAGTGAACGTTTTCCCAAGTTTTAAACAAAATTTAATATTTGCTCTATGTTCAAAATGCATTTTACGACCGATGACCAAAAGCTGCTGTCACTTTTTGATCGATAACTTCGATTGTAGCTGTCCAATTGTCTTAAAATTTTTACGAAATGTCAAAAAGAGATCAAACTTTTTATTTCATATACCCACCAATAGCTGGCGCCACTAGAAACAGTTACATTTAAAAAGTTCTGTTTCTTTTGATAGAGACCATGGATTAATAATAAGTTAAGTCTAATACTTGCAATGACTTTTAAACGAAATTTATGCACAATGCTGAAGAAAGTATGTATACTATAGGGTAACCAATAGAAATATGTAGATGTTGACAATTCATTGTAGATATGATTTTGAGGCTTTATTTGTAAAAATCGTGATGGCAAATTTGAATACCGAACACGCAAATTATAAAACTTTATTATGAAATTAAGGGTATTTTTTTTTTTTACCAAGAACGAGTTACACCCAAGAAAATCATTTTTAGCAACGAAGCCAACTTTTGGCTGAAAAGGTACGTAAACAAGCCAAATTGTTAGATTTGAGATGGTATCAATCCGTGCCACGAACTCCATTAAGTGGCAATGCATTCGCAAAAAGTACTCTGTGGTGTGGATCCTGGGCCATCTGTCCGTATATCTTTAAAACGACTATGGCATTAAAACGAATGCTTTTAGGGTAAAGCTTGTATGTACTTGCAGAGGTGATGTGAACTGGCCATCGACATCGTGTGATTTGGGCCCAATAGACTTTTGCCTGTGGGGCTTTCTTAAATCGCAAGTCAATACCAATTAGCCTCAAATGACTCGATCCCTTCAAAGTCAACAAAAACAATTAATGCCATCAATCAAATTTATTATTATTTATTATTTGAATTTTTTAAATTTGTGTTAAAGGTGTCCTGTAGTCGGGAGTTCACGACTGGACCTTCCTAACTTTTCTGCTTATGATTTCTTTCTAGGGGTATTGTTATTCCGACCTTAAAGATATTCATTCTTCGTTGATAAAACGATACGGCGTACATATACCTATTTTCGAGTAGTGACTGTATTTGTTTGTGGAAAACTAATTACCCTATTGAGCATATCAGCATCAAACTAAATAAAACCAACTGAAACTCGAAAAGGTAAAAATTTATTAATAAAAAAAGAAAAGAAGCACTATATATAGAAAAAACAAGGTCTTAAGATATATTCTAAAATTTTACCTGGAGAATCTGGTGTGAATATGATGTTGCACAGAGAATAACATTCTGCGTACGAAATTCAAATGAAAAAGACGAACATGTTGATTGCTGCGCTGTCGTCGATACCAGACACTAAGTGAGCACGTGATTGATTCATGCTCATCAAGAGAAAAGTGTCATTAAGTGCGACTCCACAGTGCGATTCAGGAGCACAGCTTTATAATTTGCCTAAATTTCACGGCACTCCGGAAAAATGCTCAATGTTTAAATAAACTTTTGCGGTGACAACAAATTAATATGGCTACAGCGAAAGACAAAATTAATACGACTGCAAAAGGCAAATTAAGGCACAGCACACGTAGTTGTGGAATTCTTACTGATTCATAGTCGTAACATGCTAGATATCATAGAAACTTTTAAGCCAAGCCTTGGTTTCAGAAACTCAATGACGAGTTTCTCGTGTACATAAATCTCCAGTTATAAAAGAGGGAATATTGCTGAAATTGTTAGATTAATGTTCAAAATCTATGCTGCTATTTATAAGCAGCGGAGGGCAAGACATTATGAAGAACACGTGTATTAACTGTAAGGATCAATTCAAAAAAAAAATTCAATAAATTTGTGAAACTTGACATCGACATCAAAAAGAAACCTGTCAGCGGAACAAAGAATGGTGTTTGCGACGCTATAACTCACGAACGATTAAAAAGAAACAACAATCTATCCAACATGTGTTAGCGCGTGAAAAGATCTTTCCAAAAAGGTATAGCATGACCCGATGCGACGAATAAAACTAGAACTACGCGCTTGCAGCGACTACTAGCGAAAATACCGCAAGACTTTTTTGACAATCCAATATTAAGATACTTAACAAACTATTATACAAATCATTGAGGAATTTACGATCGAAAACACGAAGGAATCTGACAGCGCACAGAGATAACTTCGCAGGTAACTATCGTGCTGTTTTAAAACTTGCCAGTATAGTAACATGAAAATGGGAGACCCATTTCCTGCTAAGCACTTCAAGATGATGGATCATCAGTTTCGTTGATTAATAAAAAGCTAGTGGAGGAAATGCGCCTGAGCGAACCTAATGTCTCTTTAATCTCAATTGGCAGTGGTTCGGGAAGAGGAGAGTTACTGCGTGTTCTAGTCGTTTTGATATCGCAATATCTAGCACTAAGGAAGATGCTATTCATACGTTAAAATGTGTTCGCACGAAAACAATCTACACCTGCCGAAGCAATACGTACACGTATTAAAATTGCGGTCAAAATATCGTCATATACCAACCATACCGGTAAACATCTATTCAAAATTAGTTCCCTAGAACCAAATTAATTTAGATAACACACACTTAGCAGGACAATCAGCAGATTCGATTGGTTATGATGATTTGTTTGTTGCTGCCACCAGGTTTGGCTGCGAGTGGTATGGAAAGTGCCAAGCTGGAGATATACCAAGCGAAGTAAAGGTATATCAGATGATGTTTATGACTTTTAAAGCAAAGTGCTCGCCTGCGTCCGCAGATTATATTAACAAGTAGTTACCAGGCAAGTCATCAGAATTCACAAGCAGGGCATTTTATAATATTAATATTAATTAATATTATTTGTTTCCAATTCTAGAACAAGCCTGTCGACGTTGTTAATTTGGACAAATAGGCTACCATTGACATAGACTAACCGATGAGTTTGGGCTCCCATTGTCATTTGCAAAAATTCATGAGTTCTCTCCCAATAGGACTCCCACAAAGACACAAGTCCCGAAATCGGTATGTTCATATTTGTTCTGTTTGGAATTCTGGCAGAGCACTCTATGATGACTAAGCTACTCCCCCAATCGATATGGCAAGAAAATCAGATGACGTGATTACATTGACGAAAAAGAGACTACTGTATGGAAAAACTGGCTGCACAAATCGGAAGAAATATCAACCTTTCGAATTTCACGTTTCTATGCAGCTGGTCTTCATGATGACATTGTTGAGCTTCATTTGTTTGCGGACGCAAGCCAATCAGCATACGCAGCCGTAGGATATTGGCGCATTCGATCTGCACAAACGCTTAAAATGTCATTTGCTATGACAAAAAGAAATTCCGAAACGAAAGATCAGACAATGGCATAAAATTTGCTGGTGCGAATTCAGTACTGAAACGTTAGTTGGGCGAAACGAACCACACTCAAATTTAAGCTGAGCTAGCGAACAAAGAAATCGGATGGCTCTTTAATTGGACCATGAATCTGCATGCTGGTGGTTGCTATAACGACTTGTTTGCAGTGTAAATAAAGAAACGGGACATAAACAGGCATATTAATATTTTAACTGAGTGTTTTTTGCATTGGAAATGTACGAAGGGTATTCAAAAAGTAAGTTTCTCTAGTCTGGCGTTTCAGTCAAACGCCACCTAGCGGACTCTAGCTGAACATAGTTCCATTGTGGGTTCTACCGAAAACAACGGAATTAGTTTGGTGACCAAGAATACTGTTTTCAGTAATACGAGCTCGAAAATCATGCAGTTACCAGTGCAAAGCGTGTCCGATTGTGAATTACGTTCGGTTATTCGTTTTTAACTGCAAAAGGGTTAAATGGTAATGAATGTCACAGTGAATTGGTGTCTATTTATGGTGAAGACTGTATGAGTGTCCAAATGGTGCGAAGATAGCGCACAGTTTTTTTCAATGGACGCCCAGAAGTGCACGATGAGCAGCGTGGTGGACGCCCAAAAAGCGTCATTACGGATGATGCGATTGCAGCGGTTGAAAAAATTATTCAGGGGGACAGACGATTGACTATTGACGATATTTTGGAAATGATGCCTCCTGAATGTCAAATTCACCGAACTTCAGTCCATACAATAGTGTCGGGGAAGCTTGGTTACAGTAAAGCTTGCACAATATGGGTCCCACGCCTGCTTTCCGATAATCACAAACAACAACGACTTCACGTTGCGCAAAAGTTTTTTGAAATGCTCGAAAAATACTCTCCAGACCTCGCACCAAGTGACTATTTCCTTTTCCCCAAGTTAAAAGAAAGCTTGGATAGCCAACACTTCGTTTCAAATGACGAAATCAAACACGTCTTCAAATCGTGGCAGTATGTGTGTGATTGTTTCGTGGAAAACGAAACGGACAATGCTGAATAGAAAGCCTAGATTGAGTGCAGAGTTGAATAATATGATAGGACATACTTGTATTAGCAGGTTTACGGAATTGGTCGAAAAATGATGTGAATAATACTTTATTCTGGGCGTTGAATGTCTTTCGATAAAGCGCGATAAAAATAAAATTACACGAAGAGAGTAAATGGCGCACAACAGACGTAGATCAAAGGGTAACAAAAGATGTTCGCGACAGTTGCTAAATCGAATTATGGAAGCAACGGTAAATACGAAAAACAAAGAATGCAAAAGAAAAATACTAATCGATAAGGCTGCGGGACGTGTAGTCGCCTTGGGTATATAGTTGTAAGTTATCGCGCGAGAGACAATTTAAATAGAAGATCGATGCGAGAGAGAAAAATAGTAAGAAGTCGTACGCGGCTTTGCAGCTGCAAGACACACAAATGTTAGTTTTCAGAAAAACTTATGTTGTCTGGACAGTGGCCACACGACAAATTTGTGTAACAACCGATCAATCTTCAGTAATTTGAAAGAACACAAGAAGTGAAATATTTTAACTGAAAATAATTACAATGGCACATATGGTCGGGAAAATGTCACAATCGATTTTACTAATACATTATTCGTTAGAGATATCCAGATAAGTTCATAATTATATTAAAAAATTTGCCAAAATGATTTAATGGAAAATACAAATATTATAAAGTTGGTCAATCGGTATGGCCATTTGCAAGTGTTCCGATAGAAAAACCATTGAAAAATCCTGAAAGTTTTTTACGGACACTAAAACTTATTTTCAATACCAGAGCAATCCACCCGCTTAAAAGATGCTCGAAATATAATTTAAGCACGAAGGTTTCTTTTTCAGGTTTTCATTTATCTAGTCGCAGGTAGCACTAATTTTCCACTGACTTCGATTGTTGTTACAACTGCATACTCACTCGAGAGGCCTAGCAGCATTCTTCATGTATAGTTGCTGCTTGATGAGCGGGCGTCAACTATAAAAGAAACTCAAGAGACTAGCTTAAGAGACAGTGCAACGCCGCTTACTTTTTTGCTGAATTTTAACTTAATCTAATCCAACATTCCGGCCCCGGCGAACCCTAACGAAGCTTCAACTAATGGTGATACGGCTCAGTTTCTGAATTGGCTCGTTTTATGATTCCAGTGGTAGTGCGACACCAGTGCACACCACACGTGATCCACTTTTGAGGTGGAGTTTGTCATCGTAAATGATCCATTGGCCCATTGAGTGCACTGCTGAAGCCCTTCCAGGTAATCCCTGGACTCAAGTTTGTCAGAACTGTTGCCTGAATGCTAACAGCATTCGCCACCGCTTCAAAGATGCGAAGCCCACTTTGCAGCTGATTGCGTCTTGCACGGATTCGTGTGGTAGCGAAGGAAGAGGGCCTGGCGTCAAAGTTTTGCCGTCGTTGGGATCGTTTCCGGGCGATTCTAGAGGTTATGAGTTGAGCAATACCTCGACTTACACCAGATGAGCAGCGTGGTGGACGCCCAAAAAGCGTCATTACGGATGATGCGATTGCAGCGGTTGAAAAAATTATTCAGGGGGACAGACGATTGACTATTGACGATATTTTGGAAATGATGCCTCCTGAATGTCAAATTCACCGAACTTCAGTCCATACAATAGTGTCGGGGAAGCTTGGTTACAGTAAAGCTTGCACAATATGGGTCCCACGCCTGCTTTCCGATAATCACAAACAACAACGACTTCACGTTGCGCAAAAGTTTTTTGAAATGCTCGAAAAATACTCTCCAGACCTCGCACCAAGTGACTATTTCCTTTTCCCCAAGTTAAAAGAAAGCTTGGATAGCCAACACTTCGTTTCAAATGACGAAATCAAACACGTCTTCAAATCGTGGCAGTATGTGTGTGATTGTTTCGTGGAAAACGAAACGGACAATGCTGAATAGAAAGCCTAGATTGAGTGCAGAGTTGAATAATATGATAGGACATACTTGTATTAGCAGGTTTACGGAATTGGTCGAAAAATGATGTGAATAATACTTTATTCTGGGCGTTGAATGTCTTTCGATAAAGCGCGATAAAAATAAAATTACACGAAGAGAGTAAATGGCGCACAACAGACGTAGATCAAAGGGTAACAAAAGATGTTCGCGACAGTTGCTAAATCGAATTATGGAAGCAACGGTAAATACGAAAAACAAAGAATGCAAAAGAAAAATACTAATCGATAAGGCTGCGGGACGTGTAGTCGCCTTGGGTATATAGTTGTAAGTTATCGCGCGAGAGACAATTTAAATAGAAGATCGATGCGAGAGAGAAAAATAGTAAGAAGTCGTACGCGGCTTTGCAGCTGCAAGACACACAAATGTTAGTTTTCAGAAAAACTTATGTTGTCTGGACAGTGGCCACACGACAAATTTGTGTAACAACCGATCAATCTTCAGTAATTTGAAAGAACACAAGAAGTGAAATATTTTAACTGAAAATAATTACAATGGCACATATGGTCGGGAAAATGTCACAATCGATTTTACTAATACATTATTCGTTAGAGATATCCAGATAAGTTCATAATTATATTAAAAAATTTGCCAAAATGATTTAATGGAAAATACAAATATTATAAAGTTGGTCAATCGGTATGGCCATTTGCAAGTGTTCCGATAGAAAAACCATTGAAAAATCCTGAAAGTTTTTTACGGACACTAAAACTTATTTTCAATACAGGCAATCCACCCGCTTAAAAGATGCTCGAAATATAATTTAAGCACGAAGGTTTCTTTTTCAGGTTTTCATTTATCTAGTCGCAGGTAGCACTAATTTTCCACTGACTTCGATTGTTGTTACAACTGCATACTCACTCGAGAGGCCTAGCAGCATTCTTCATGTATAGTTGCTGCTTGATGAGCGGGCGTCAACTATAAAATCAACTTAAGCGTCGCTTACTTTTTTGCTGAATTTTAACTTAATCTAATCCAACATTCCGGCCCCGGCGAACCCTAACGAAGCTTCAACTAATGGTGATACGCTCAGTTTCTGAATTGCTCGTTTTATGATTCCAGTGGTAGTGGACACCAGTGCACACCACACGTGATCCACTTTTGAGGTGGAGTTTGTCATCGTAAATGATCCATTGGCCCATTGAGTGCACTGCTGAAGCCCTTCCAGGTAATCCCTGGACTAAGTTTGTCAGAACTGTTGCCTGAATGCTAACAGCATTCGCCACCGCTTCAAAGATGCGAAGCCCACTTTGCAGCTGATTGCGTCTTGCACGGATTCGTGTGGTAGCGAAGGAAGAGGGCCTGGCGTCAAAGTTTTGCCGTCGTTGGGATCGTTTCCGGGCGATTCTAGAGGTTATGAGTTGAGCAATACCTCGACTTACACCAGATGAGCAGCGTGGTGGACGCCCAAAAAGCGTCATTACGGATGATGCGATTGCAGCGGTTGAAAAAATTATTCAGGGGGACAGACGATTGACTATTGACGATATTTTGGAAATGATGCCTCCTGAATGTCAAATTCACCGAACTTCAGTCCATACAATAGTGTCGGGGAAGCTTGGTTACAGTAAAGCTTGCACAATATGGGTCCCACGCCTGCTTTCCGATAATCACAAACAACAACGACTTCACGTTGCGCAAAAGTTTTTTGAAATGCTCGAAAAATACTCTCCAGACCTCGCACCAAGTGACTATTTCCTTTTCCCCAAGTTAAAAGAAAGCTTGGATAGCCAACACTTCGTTTCAAATGACGAAATCAAACACGTCTTCAAATCGTGGCAGTATGTGTGTGATTGTTTCGTGGAAAACGAAACGGACAATGCTGAATAGAAAGCCTAGATTGAGTGCAGAGTTGAATAATATGATAGGACATACTTGTATTAGCAGGTTTACGGAATTGGTCGAAAAATGATGTGAATAATACTTTATTCTGGGCGTTGAATGTCTTTCGATAAAGCGCGATAAAAATAAAATTACACGAAGAGAGTAAATGGCGCACAACAGACGTAGATCAAAGGGTAACAAAAGATGTTCGCGACAGTTGCTAAATCGAATTATGGAAGCAACGGTAAATACGAAAAACAAAGAATGCAAAAGAAAAATACTAATCGATAAGGCTGCGGGACGTGTAGTCGCCTTGGGTATATAGTTGTAAGTTATCGCGCGAGAGACAATTTAAATAGAAGATCGATGCGAGAGAGAAAAATAGTAAGAAGTCGTACGCGGCTTTGCAGCTGCAAGACACACAAATGTTAGTTTTCAGAAAAACTTATGTTGTCTGGACAGTGGCCACACGACAAATTTGTGTAACAACCGATCAATCTTCAGTAATTTGAAAGAACACAAGAAGTGAAATATTTTAACTGAAAATAATTACAATGGCACATATGGTCGGGAAAATGTCACAATCGATTTTACTAATACATTATTCGTTAGAGATATCCAGATAAGTTCATAATTATATTAAAAAATTTGCCAAAATGATTTAATGGAAAATACAAATATTATAAAGTTGGTCAATCGGTATGGCCATTTGCAAGTGTTCCGATAGAAAAACCATTGAAAAATCCTGAAAGTTTTTTACGGACACTAAAACTTATTTTCAATACAGGCAATCCACCCGCTTAAAAGATGCTCGAAATATAATTTAAGCACGAAGGTTTCTTTTTCAGGTTTTCATTTATCTAGTCGCAGGTAGCACTAATTTTCCACTGACTTCGATTGTTGTTACAACTGCATACTCACTCGAGAGGCCTAGCAGCATTCTTCATGTATAGTTGCTGCTTGATGAGCGGGCGTCAACTATAAAATCAACTTAAGCGTCGCTTACTTTTTTGCTGAATTTTAACTTAATCTAATCCAACATTCCGGCCCCGGCGAACCCTAACGAAGCTTCAACTAATGGTGATACGCTCAGTTTCTGAATTGCTCGTTTTATGATTCCAGTGGTAGTGGACACCAGTGCACACCACGCGTGATCCACTTTTGAGGTGGAGTTTGTCATCGTAAATGATCCATTGGCCCATTGAGTGCACTGCTGAAGCCCTTCCAGGTAATCCCTGAACTAAGTTTGTCAGAACTGTTGCCTGAATGCTAACAGCATTCGCCACCGCTTCAAAGATGCGAAGCCCACTTTGCAGCTGATTGCGTCTTGCACGGATTCGTGTGGTAGCGAAGGAAGAGGGCCTGGCGTCAAAGTTTTGCCGTCGTTGGGATCGTTTCCGGGCGATTCTAGAGGTTGTGAGTTGAGCAATACCTCGACTTACACCAGATGAGTGTTCACCTCGTCCTGGGTGAGTCTGGCGTTGACGACTCCTCATACCAGCCGCTGCTTGGCGGCCTTCACGACTGTCTCCCGAAGTCCTCTGAAATGGGGTGCCCGTGGTGGGATGATCCCACTCTACGCCTTGCTCTGCTGCGTACTCCTGTAACCGATTTTTCTGTGCGTTATACGCCATCTGCAGCTTCTTTAGGACGTTCGAATCTCCCACGAAATTGATGGCGTTATCGCTGTAGATCCGCCGAGGGAGACCTTTTAAAGACAGGCAAAATACAATCAGTACAAGCTCATAGTGAACTGCTTTGGATGCGAAGCAAACTAATACGGCAACCACGAATTTTTAAACTGTTATAAAATGCCCATGACTTGGCCCTGTAGTTTTGGCTTATACTTGTAGCAATGCATGAAGCAATATTCTTGACCATCCTGCTGGCTGCAGGCTTTGGTTTGGTTTTGCTTTTGGTTGACTCTTCAGCAGCCATATTAATACGGTCGGTTTAAAATTGGAACACAACTTATTATAATAAAATTGCTCTTCAAAACGAAACTTAGTTATATAATCCACATTTGGCATTTCCAGATGGATCAGCATTGCATTTGCAATATCCTTATCATTTCCTAGTGACTGTAGCGACAAATATAAGGCCGATATGCTATCAATAAGACTTCGCAATCTTGAGGCAAGAGGCTTCGAAATATAAGAAGCGTCAAACAGCTGAGAATAGTACCAAATAGCAGTTGTTATCATAGACTGTTTTCAAACTTGCTAACGACTTTTCATAATTGCTATCTGTAATTTAGAACGCTTTTGCTGTTCCCAATGCATCACTTGAAAAACATGAGATTGAATGATTACATTTCTTAAATGATTACTGTTGATTGATTGATGTTGAGTACACAAAGAAGAAGAAGACTCACGGTTACTAACTTGTTTATTTCTTCTAATTGCTGATAAATATGATTCTTTTTCTGGGATTCATTGCATCAATGTTGCGCTGCATATCCATAACCTTCTCAATGTACCCCTCAAGTATTTCCAATCGAACTGAATCGGGCCAAAAGATGTGGTCTTTTCTTCTAAGGCAGTTTCAAAGCGTTTAATATCTTGTATCGTCTTATCATGTTTCTGCATTGCTGTTGTTAACATCATGCTGTATTTTGACTCCTCGCTGATTGCTTCCATACTTAAATCAGATTACTACAACAGATTAACTACTCTAAAAAGCAGCTCAGCTGGGATGGCACACCAGGTACAAGGTAAAAAATTCTGATAATTCGGCAATTATCAAACAGCTGTAATGTTAACGCGACAGCAACAAACTTCAAGCAATGCCAAGAACGCCGCGCATCAAATGCACATACGAGTATATGTATGTATGGTTGTATGTGCGAATGTTTTTGCTATATTCAGAGCAGCGGCTTGTGCATAAAAAAGTAAATAAAAACCAATGAACCGTATCCAACAACAACTAAAGCACGCGTTAAACCCAGAATACGCACATACACATCGACACCAACAATATTCCAGAGAACTAGCAAGTAGAATATAAACGGCACAAAGCGACGGCCGCTTATTCCCTGTGTATACAAGTATGTATGTATGTAAGTGTATGTTGCTTCTCAGTGAATACGAAAATGCCAAGAAATTACGTACAGATTAAGTAAATTATCTCGCTCCGCGTTAGAGAAAGTTGAAGCCGGCGGAGCCGGCAACATTGTCCGCGGTAATGCTGA